>JAVTVY010029094.1:0-13389 GCA_036873755.1 Hanleya hanleyi | reverse complement strand
TCATTGGCTCGAATAATGACGTTCCCTCCCGAGGATTACTCCGCTATATTTCGCGATATATTTTGTGAGAGGAAAGCTAGCACAGTGGGCCAGAGCGCCAATTCGTAGCAGAGATTGCGTCTTTGTAGATTTTCGTGAATTAATCATGTTGTATCTGATAAATGAGACGACCCAATATTGATAGTTGATGCTCGACGGTGGAGACTAGTAAAACAACAACATCTTATGAATTTAGACTGATTTTTCTGAAAGTCCTTGTCCTGCTCTGGCAAGTGTTGTGCGAGGGTAAATAACCGGTACGGTATTATGATGGGATCTTTTGTTAAATAGGGTTGAAATTATTCTATTCCATTTGCTTTTCGCCATAAGATGGTCGATGATTATGAGGAGTTCGACACCAGGATCTCCGGGATTTAAGGGAATGTTCTTTGCAAACTATATATAAATCAGGCACTCATCGCACCATTTACTGGAGAAGCGTGTGTCAGTCCCTCGGAACAGTAGACTATTCTCAACAGATTGGGCTCTACATAATCTTCGAGTTCCTCAAAATAAGTTATCTATCTATACAATATTTTCCGCAACCGATGCCAAAGCACAAACTCATCTTCACAAGTCCAGGTAAATCCTAAATCCTCGCAGAGGGTTTACCTGGACATTTTTGGTGATTCGAATGAGTTCTTGAGTCGACGCCTCTATTATACATCTCGTACATTTCATCACCCGCGCTTGTTTTGAATTTGCATGTCGGTATCCCCAGCCTGCGGTTTTTGCTTTGACTTCCGATGTCGATTTCCGCTTGACATCAAAGCAGTTCGGCCCGCGATGAAATTGAAACCTGTCACATCTCATACCTCGCAGCGGATTGGCCTAATCAACTTGCTTAGCGCGGTCACTGATTGGGTTGATTCAGGGGAAACCCCTTGATCTATTTATATCCAGTATGGGTAACTAACCAAGCCAGTGTATCGATTCCAAAAGATTGATCGATACACTGGCTCGCGAGGATGATACAAACTAGGACACATACAAAGTATTTGCGGCACGAATTTGGACTATACCATTCAGGGAACCAACATGACACATTTCAAGTATCTCGGACGAATACTATTTAAGAAATAAACAGTTTTCATGTAAAACTACAGTGCGAAAACCGAACCCGAGAAATCCACTCACTCTAGAGCTCTGATATGGCTTTTTTCAGATTCCAAATTAAATTAAGTTTTTCCACACGAAGAAGCGGCATTTTTTCAGTGTAAAACCGAGTGATAAAATAAAAAAAAGAATCGGTGATACGCCGGGATCAGTATCCTTGAGAAGAAAGATGAAGGTATTTAGATACGGTATGTCATCAAAGGGCCTCCTCAAGGTATTTAGATACGGTATGTCATCAAAGGGCCTCCTCAAGCAGATACCCTTTAATTTCAAATTGATTTACATCGATTAGCCTTGCCTCAAAAAGCGGTAATAGGTCAGGTCTCGCCTACTGGGTTGAATAGTGTCATTAGTCTGATAATTGGACTAGCTGTCGTATCTTACATAATCAATTACTGATCATTCACAAACTCATCGTGCAACTTGTGGGTTCCAGACTCGGCCATATTCAATAGCAATACTCATATTTATTGCTGGGTTGTATCCCTCGTTATGAGCTTCGACTCTAGTGTTCAGGCTGTCATCTTTTGTCCTTCTTATTGATTCTTGCTCAATTTACTCCACGATGAAATTAAACCGATGGATAGTGAAATTACTCGACCACGAGACTTTTTGGATTCTCCATTGAGCTCTTTGGTAATGCCACTGATGCAGTTAAAAGTATCAAACGGATCAGAACCGATCAATGAAATCATGGACACTATATATATGCCTTTAGGTAATGGGTCCGTGATTAAATCTCGCTTCGACCGTTCGTAAAAAACTGGAATTGGACCTGGATACTTGGTGTCAGGATATTTCGGCCGGCGACATTTTGGAAGTAAGTTTTGGGGATACGACATTTCGACTCTGTCAAATTGTATTCATCATATCTCAAAAATGATTATGCTTATATAGACACCACATCACATAGGAATTTTTTTCATGAAGAACAGAAGCCTATCGAAAATCAGTGAAATCGGATCACCAGGTCAAACTAATTCTATCTTATAATTTGAATTAAAGATATCAAATTAGATAGAACAAACACGATTTTCACGTTCGCAAGTGTCTTATTTATTATTCACAGATGTACATGTACGCTCATATATATTGGAAGTACTGTAGGGCATAAAGAACATTTGTTCTTTCCTGCATATTTTGAGCCTACCTCAGTGAATGTGGGTGACATGAACAGATTTTTCTATTGATAAAAAAAAATACCGTTAAATTCAGATGATTTTTTGCTATAATTCCATGCAGAAGGGCAATGCATTCCATTTTGCCATTTGGGGTTATCTAGTTTTGTTTGTTCCAGCTATTATACTATCTTAAATTCAAGCTCAAATGTGGAATTAATGAATACAATTTGACTGCCGAAATATGGCGGGCCGAAATGTCGTACCTCACTCACACTCAGTGCGGAAATTTAGCGGGCCGAAATATCATGGATCCTGGATACCGAACTATTTACTAGCCATATCGTCGGTTATCCTGTATTCTGAACCATAGCCAGTATCGTCGGATATCCTGTATTCTGAACTATTTACTAGCCAGAATCTTCGGATATCCTGTGTTCTGAACTATTTACTAGCCAGAATCTTCGGATATCCTGTATTCTGAACTATTTACTAGCCAGAATCTTCGGATATCCTGTGTTCTGAACTATTTACTAGCCAGAATCTTCGGATATCCTGTATTCTGAACTATTCACTAGCCAGAATCTTCGGATATCCTGTATTCTGAACTATTTACTAACCAGAATCTTCGGATATCCTGTGTTCTGTAGTATCGTCGAATATCCTGGATTCTGAACTATTTACTAACAAGTATCATCTGATTTCTTGGATTCTGAACTATTTAATAGTCAATATCGTCGAATATCCTGGATTCTAAAATATTTACCAGCTAGTATCGTCGGATAAAACTCGCATATACCCTCGGAACGTTTGGAACAATGAAGAGAGAAAATAACTATCCATCTTCTAGCAGACACTTGCAATGAGGTGGAAAAATTTCTGGCGGAAAATAAATGATGTGTCACTTGGTTTATCGCGTTTTACATATCGCAAATGGTTGGGATGGAAGACAGTGATCGAGCAGGTTTTGGTGCGGGACATAAGTTGTCTTTCATATCAATAGGCTCCGCTCTATATTTATCTGGCTTTATCTATTGGAAGCAGTATTATTTAGTATTTGTTTGTGATAGGTGAATATACCTTTTTTGAGTGATGTGGGAAATATATATTAAAAGATCTCCTTTCCAGTGCTCACGTTATATTTTATATATTCTAAACCTTTACTGGTGTTTTAACTCTGATACTTTGGGTTAAACGGTCATGGTTTTAATAACATGGCAGTGTGACTAACGTCACAGGACCTACGAAGTACAGTAGGCATTAGGACTCGAACGCGAACTGAACTCTTGGAAATTCCCACCCCCAGTTGAAATCCTGCCTATATTAAGATGGGCACCGCCCAAGTCAGAATCGCCACTGATTTTCATCAAAAATCACCAGAAATTTTCATTAAAAGTAGGTCAGCTCAGAACTTGTTGGTAACAGTCTCCTAATGCGCCTTCATTCCAAAATAAATAACGGTCGCGGATTTAATTTTACAATTTTTTAATTAAAGGAAACAGATTGAATAATATATTAAGATGGGCACCGTCCAAGTCAGAATCGCCAGTGATTTTCATCAAAAATCACCAGAAATTTTCATCAAAAGTTGGTCAGCTCAGAACTTGTTGGTAACAGTCTCCTAATGCGCCTTTATTCCAAAATAAATAACACTCGCCGATTTAATTTTACAATTTTTCAATTAAAGGAAACCGATTGAATAATATAGGTTCAGTAGATTTCAAGCTTTACGTGTGAAAATACATTTACATCTCTTTAATGGTTTTCAGTGCCCTTGTACAGGATCAAAACAACTTTTTGAATCACATTATTTTCCCAACAATACAACAAATTTTTATATATAGTACTATAGTAGAAAGGTAGCATTTATGTAGTTTACGGTAATTCAACTCAAGACCAACACCTTCTCTGCACAAGATAATAATGATTCTATGTCATTCTCCTGAGCATAACCGGTACAAAGACGAATAAATAGCGTCTCTACATCACGTTGTTATCTAGATATATGAGACAACACATTTTGGGCATTGGCAATCTGATGAATGTACTATTCCGGTTTTCTTGTTTCATATTATATTCTATGGCGGTTGATCGATGATTTTCTTCATTGATAAACGTTAAACCACCTAGCTTTAACTAATTCTGCTAGGCTGTCTTCATTCAGACTGTACAGCCTACACAGTCCACAGAAAATACACTGCACATTCTTGTACTCCCAGCCTTATCCCATTTGATGGCAAGTTTATGGGGCTGTTTAATGTCTAAGCTAGGAAATGTTCCAGGGTAGTGGACAGGCATGCAATAATATACTATATCTGCTATACAGGACACCGACCACTGTAACTTGATGTGACAAGCAGCAGAGTAGAAACCGGCCTTATCTCAGTGGGCTTGGATATAAATCACTGTTAAAAACCACAAGGCTGGGATGGAGCCTCTCTCTGTGTTTGTTCCAAGGACAAGCCTTAATGACTTTTAAATCCACTGATAAGGAGGTCCCATGGCTTCATGGTCATAAAAGGAACATGATACTGTTAAAGGCCACATGGATGGTATGCATTTATAACAATATACTGAAGTGTTAATTATAAATCTAATTTTAATCAGAATTATTTCAGATCAGAACTTGCTGGTAACAATGCCCTAATGCACGTTCATGCCAAAAATCAAGGTTCTAATGTCAACGGTTCTCCTAATTTTGCCGACGAAAGGATTCGGATGGACTGACTCACTCACTCATTACCGGACAATTTGCGATCTGTAGCCTACTTCGTAGGAATATACTTGGCCACAACTCTGTGACTGACATATCGTGTATGGTTAATTTAGATGAAACCTTATATCTAGGATGAGATGGGAATGTTATATCGATTACGGCGGTTACTGGGGGCTAAAGAAGACCATTGTCGTCAGAATGGGTCATTCGATATATTCGGAGAAATGAGACTGCCTGAACACGTCAATAACGATGACGGAGATTGCCAGGGCCGGCGGTAAATATACTAGCCTGAGTCTGCAATCAGAACTGGCCGAATGGATTTGTAATATCGTTATTATACATGAGCAGTGTGACTAACGTCACAGGACCTACGAAGTAGAGTAGGCATTAGGACTTGGAACGCGAACTGAACTCTTGGAAATCCCCGCCCCCAGTTAGAATCCTGCCTATATTAAGATGGGCACCGCCCAAGTCAGAATCGCCAGTGATTTTCATCAAAAATCACCAGAAATTTTCATCAAAAGTTGGTCAGCTCAAGACTTGTTGGTAACAATCTCCTAATGCGCCTTCATTCCAAAAATAAATAACGATCGCCGATTTAATTTCACAATTTGTTAACTAAAGGAAACAGATTGAATAATAAAAAAGTTCAGTAGATTTCAAGCTTTACGTGTGAAAATATATCGATCTCTTTAATGGTTTTCAGTGCCCTTGTCCAGGATCAAAACAACTTTTTGAATCGCATTATTTTCCCAACAATACAGCAAATTTTTATATATAGTACTATAGTAGAAATGTAGCATTTATGTAGTTTACGGTAATTCAACTCCAGACCAACACCGTCTCTGCACAAGATAATGATTTCATGCCATTCTCCTGAGCATAACCGGTACAAAGGCGAATAAATAGCGTCTACTTACTTTATCTAGTTAAATTCTACCCGAAGAAAATAAATTAAGACCCTTTAAACATGCCATCATGGCTTTGTTTCACCCTCAGTAAACTTTTATCGTTGTTACTGATGCCATATCTTTCTTCTGCTGTGTCATTTAATTGGTTGATGTGGTAAATTTCACCACCAGTGCGTAACTGTAACTTGACCTGAATTTGACGCCTGATGTTGTCTGTGAGGAAATGTTTCAAGGATGTGAAATAGGATACACGTTAAAGTCCACAGTTTTCATATATCTAGATAACAATATACTGAATTGTGTGTAGGCTGGCAAGTTGGTAATAGCAGTGTAGAAAAAGGCACTAACAAATGATGGGAAATTAGCATTTCCTATTTCATTATCCCATCACGTTTTGTACTGTGTTATATATACAGTGAAACATACAGCCAAGGGTTCCCGATGGGCATGACAGTGCACTCGCTGAGCTATCAATAAATAATAAAAAAAAAAATTATAAATCAAATTTTCAGCAGAATTCGATCAGCTCAGAACTTGTTGGTAACAATGCCCTAATGCACGTTCGTGCCAAAAATCAAGGTTCTAATGTCAATGGTTCTCCTTATTTTGCCGACGAAAGGACTCGGATGGACTGACTGACTGACTCACTCACTCATTACCGGACAATTTGCGATCTGTAGCCTACTTCGTAGGAACAAGAGCAGCAAGTTCAAGATGTCTGTGGAAAGTGAAAAATATACAGGTTCAGGGGGAAAATATCTTGTTGAATATCTTATATTTTCATACAATTCAATTCTGTATATTGACACTAGGATTCAGTATTCCAGAAGAACTAAACACAATTTACAGTGGTTAGGACCGAGATACCATATCAAATCCACATTCAGTATACCACAAGGAAATAGTAATAAACAGCAAATACACGAAAATACTAAAACAAAATACCACCTCACAGCAAGTGCTGTTTACACGGAAAGAATTCTGCTAATACTCAGAGATAAACTATACGAAGATATTGGTGGTCTTAAATGCGTAACAGTGTAGACGTGTAATTTTCCACTCTCTACCCCCCAACATAAATATAGCGAAAATAACACCTGTTATGGTCCCGAAATGAAATGAAAACTGAATTCTCCTTCCTGTTGTATCCTTCTCTCGATATGGGTTATTACATTCCATATAATCACATGTATCAACATCATTCATATTTGCATATTATCATTGGAATTAAAGACCAAAAATAAAGATCGACATAATAGTTCCGGAAATTCCAAGCAGTGGACATATTAAAGAAACAAAATCTCTGCAACAGAAGATTCCCAGGCAACTACATGCATATGGAAAGACCAAAAGATTCCTGATATCAAATTATATTTAAAATAGCGTTAACTCACAAATTCTCGTGTGCTTCTGTCCTAGATTTAGATGCCCTTTTTGACTGTGCCCTTGGTAATTATCATACGTTGTACGTCGCAGTTTGGATGCTAATGTGTCAGTGAGAGGTATCAAACACTAATGTGTCAGTGAGAGGTATCAAACACTAATGTGTCAGTGAGAGGTATCAAACACTAATGTGTCAGTGAGAGGTATCAAACACTAATGTGTCAGTGAGAGGTATCAAACACTAATGTGTCAGTGAGAGGTATCAAACACTAATGTGTCAGTGAGAGGTATCAAACACTAATGTGTCAGTGAGAGGATCAAACACTAATGTGTCAGTGAGAGGTATCAAACACTAATGTGTCAGTGAGAGGTATCACAGTAGTAGTACTAACGGATTACAGACCACATTGACCTACTTTTTTGTTCCCCCCGGGCCGTATTTGGGGCGTAACTTGATCACGTGACGATCATGTGATCGTTGGGGGAAAACTACCTCCAGCACAAGAGAGTTCCAATCTAGGGGGAGGTAGCTCTGGGTGACTATAGTTCCGGCAACCTGTAACCTTTGTATTCCTCCGCGGTGATGCGGTCTGGCCGCGGTTTTGGCGGTAATTCGGTCTCGGGAAAAAGCTTGCGCGGAGAAAAAGTAGTCCCTAGATAAATGGCCCGATTGGGTCGAGTGAGGTATCAAAGTGAAGCTTAGGTGAAGGGGCATCTAATGGGCTGGGTGTGGGGTTGAACTATCGGCATTCTGCGCATGCGCGGTGGCCCAAGGGTATGAAAATAGACGTTTTGGAGCTCGGGGAGCCCCTAATGGTCCAATGGGATCGAGTGAGGTATCAAAGTGAAGCATTCGTGAAGGGGCATCTGATGGGCTGGGTGTGGGGTTGAAGTATCGGCATTCTGCACATGCGCGGTGGCCGAAGGGTATGGAAATAGACGTTTTGGAGCTAGGGGAGCCCCTAATGGTCCAATGGGGTCATATGAGGTATCAATGTGAAGCATTCATGAAGGGGCATCTAATGGGCTGGGTGTGGGGTTGAAATAGCGTCATTCCGCGCATGCGAGGTAGCCCAAGGGTATGAAAATAGCCGTTTTGGAGCTAGGGGAGCCCCTAATGGGCCGATGGAGTTGAGTGAGGTATCAAAGTGAAGCATTCGTGAAGGGGCATCTGATGGGTTGGGTGTGCGGTGGGAATATCATTCTACGCATGCGCAGACGCAATGCGGAGCTCTCGTCCAATCAGAAGCGAGTATTTCAAATCCGTCACAGAGCTGTCAGCCAATCAGAAGCGAGTATTTTGACCCGGTGCATTATGGGCCATATCCAAGATGGCGGCACGTATGTTCAAGATGGCGGCACATCCGGTGTCGAAAACTGGCCATTTCGTCGGGATGTGGTCACCTAGTGTCGAAAACTGGACCTTGTATGGGTCCTGCTAGACGTTTTGGAGCTAGGGGAGCCCCTAATGGGCCGATGGAGTTGTATGAGGTATCAAAGTGAAGTATATTTCAAGCATGGGTGGGTGCATGTAAAATTTTTCCTGAAAAAATACGGAACGCGGACTTTATCCTAAATTACGTGAAAATGCCTATATGGGGTATGGGGGTATAGGACCATCCTGGGAAACCTACTTCTCGACATTTGCGGTATAGGTTGTGGGGTCTCGTTTTCTTAGTCTCGTCAAGACAAACATGATAGGAAGTGTCCCGCAGCGAATCGGTGAAATTTTTGAAAAAGTACGATATAGCCCCATATAGTCCCATACTGGGGGTATAGGATCAATGTTTGTCCCCCTGGGAAACGTACTTCTATACATTTGCGGTAGGGTTGTTTGGATTTGTTTTTCACGTCTCGTCATTTAGAACATGATAGGAAGTGTCCCGGCACGAATCGGTGAAATTTTTGAAAAAGTACGATATAGCCCCATATAGTCCCATACTGGGGGTATAGGATCGATGTTTGTCCCCCTGGGAAACGTACTTCTATACATTTGCGGTAGGGTTGTGGGGTCTCGTTTTCTTAGTCTCGTCATTTAGAACATGATAGGAAGTGTCCCGGAGCGAATCGGTGAAATTTTTGAAAAAAGTCACCGAGACCCATATAGACCCATATAGTCCCATACTGAGGGTATAGGATCAATGTTTGTCCCCCTGGGAAATCTACTTCTGTACATTTGCGGTAGGGTTGTTTGGATTTGTTTTTCACGTCTCGTCATTTAGAACACGATAGGAAGTGTCCCGGAGCGAATCGGTGAAATTTTTGAAAAAAGTCACCGAGGCCTGGGTAGGCCCATAGGCCTATGGACTGATGGCTATGGGTGTATAGGGCCATACGGGGTGGACATGTTGGAGTCTAGGTGAGTCCCTAATGGTCAAATGGGGTCGAGTGAGGTCTTATTTTGAAGCTCTCGTGGAGGAGCACTTGACTACACTAATGGTTCGTCCGTGTTCAATAGTCTGCGCATGCGCAGCCTGGCCCGTATTATAGTAAGTAGGCATTTTGGGGGGTATGTGTGTGTGTGTTTGGGTTAGAGATGGACCCCTATGGGTCCGAATGGGTCGTGGAAGGTGTCAAAGTGAAGCTTGTGTGGGTTAGAGTCAGAATGGTGTATTTTTAAGTGCAAGTCGCGTTAATCTGCGCATGCACAGTTGGTTGTAGTAAGTAAAGTGGCCATTTTGGGGCAGTACATGTAGGTATTTGGGGTCGAGATGGGCTATTCACGGTTCGAATGCGTCCTGGAAGGTGTCATCTTGTAGCTCTCGGGGTGTAGACCCCGATTTGAGGGCTGTTCACGTCACCTGTGACGTCATCGGTGACGTCATCAGTACGAGTAGTAAGTAAAGTGGGTATTTTGGGGCAGTGAAAGGAAGGTATTTGGTGTAGAGATGTTCCATCCTTGGTCCGAATGCGTCCTGGGAGGTGTCATTTTGTAGCTCTCGGGGTGTAGACCTCGATTTGAGGGCTGTTCACAGCATCTGTGACGTCATTGGTGACGTCATCAGTACGAGTAGTAGCGAAAGTGTGAATTTTGGGGCAGTGAAGGAAGGTATTTGGGGTAGAGATGGACCATCCTTGGTCCGAATGCGTCGTGTGGGGTGTCATTTTGTAACTCTCGGCGTGCAGACCTCGATTTGAGGGCTGACCACAGCATCTGTGACGTCATTGGTGACGTCATCAGTAGGAGTAGTAGCGAAAGTGTGCATTTTGGGGCAGTGAAGGAAGGTATTTGGGGTAGAGATGCTTCATCCTCAGTCCGAATGCGCCGTGTGGGGTGTCATCTTGTAGTTCTCGGCGTGCAGACCTCGATTTGAGGGCTGTCCACAGCATCTGTGACGTCATTGGTGACGTCATCAGTAGGAGTAGTAGCGAAAGTGGGCATTTGGGGCAGTGAAGGATGGTATTTGGTGTAGAGATGGACCATCCTTGGTCCGAATGCGTCGTGTGAGGTGTCATCTTGTAGCAACGCTCACCAACGCCATTCTTAATGCTTCAACGCCCAGGTGAAATAGCTCAGAAGCTCTGATATTCCATGGAATTGTGACTAATTCTTCGAAATGCAGTGACGCCCGTCGACGCCCGTCGTTACACCTTAACACTCTAACATAACACCATGATATAGACCGGACAGAGAACAACAACAAGGATCGCACATGAGAGAACAACAACAACAAGTTTTTTTTTCATATAGTTTATTCTCCCCAATGTTACATCAAACCCACGTTGGGGGAGCCGCGTTGGGTATATTTACAATTCAAGAATATTCTTGTCCAATCAGAGGCCACCATTTGCATCTGTCATATTCGTTCCTGTCCGTTAGATGTATTCTCAGCTACTCTTGTCCAATCAGAAGTCGCCATTTCAGAAAGTTCCATCTTCGGCCATGTTCGCTCTGAACCGTTTGTTCTAATCGTCATCGGACAGGCCAGGATACCGTTGAGGAAGCATATCCTCAGATAGTTGTTTGCGCATTCTGAGTATCTATCAGTGCATGGGTGAATACTTTCATCCGATGGGGGTGGTGAGTCAGTTTAACCACGAAGAACGTAACATTGGTGACCCTCTCCACTATCCACTTGGTGTTGGGACGCTGTTCATAGGCCCATTCCAAGGGATCCACAGTGTCCAGTTGGGCCAGCATCGTCTCTAGCGACGCCCGATTGGTGATTGTGAAAGGGTGGTCGTACACTGGGTTGATGGCACTGGAATAGAAATAGCACAATTCACGCGTCATCTTATGGCATAAGATGTGCCCAAATGCTACATTTAATGTGAAGGACGTAGGTTGGTCATTGAGGATGGCTTCCACGTAGCTGCGTTGACGGGCGAGGTCGGTCAGTCGGAAATTGTACAAGTCCAATATAGGGCGATGACGGTGGAAGCAGTGTCGGATCATGGACCAATGGCGTCGATACATCTCACTCACTGGATCGATGATCTTCGGGTAAGAGATCGCTGGGAACATCCACCACATCTTCCAGAAAATGTTCGTTGTTGTCAGGCGTATGACTGGAAACAGTGATGCTAGGGACCGGCTGGATATCTAGGCTCTTCTGAGCTGTGGGTATAGGCAGGCTCTCCGTGATCGCATCACCAGTGGCATTCTCCTCCCCGGGTTCATCTTCAGTGGATCTGTCCCTCCTGGGTACCTCTTTAGTGGAAAGTTGTCCCTCATGCCGTGGTGATGCACCATGAATCAAACGCTCATGCCGTTTTAACTGACTGGGTCATTTGAAGAGTTGACTACATTCTTCGCATCGACGCTTGGATGGCCCATGAATTGAACGTTCATGGCGCTGTAAATGATCTGGGCGATGAAACGACAGTGTAGGCCTACATATCGTACAGCTATACCGGGCGGTTCCATCGTGCTTGGTAGCCTCATGGCGGCGCAAGTCGTGCCGGCGAGTGAATGATTTCGAGCACGTAGTACAAGTGAACATATTGGTGGTTGACAGAGTGTCTGATGAAACGGCCAGGCCGTTTCCTTTTATAGCAAGCTAGCTGTTGATCTATTTTTAGCACAATCAGTTCTAAACTAGGGGAAAACCCCTATCACCTCTAGCCAAAGGGCTAATATCGGTCCCCGGGCTTATTGGGATCTGCCTATCAAGTCAATGGGGTGATGTGAATAACAACAAGTTCAGCAATGTTCATACAGTTTATTATCCCCAATGTTACATCATACACAGGCTGGGGGAGCCGCCCTGGGTGTGTTTAGTATGTTCACAGCAAAACAAATTGAAATATCAAACACCATGTTTTATTATTTAACGCTAGATTACTATTTTAACTGTGGAGACCAAAGCTCTTTTGACGGCATTGGAAGACATTGGGCCCAGCAAAATAATAATAAAAAGTATGTTATATTCTCAGACTCGCTCTCATGCCTAATTCGGGCGATCAAGACTAGATCCACAACCCATCCCTCCATCCTGAACAATCTAAAGTTATTCGATCGTAGATTTGAGGATCAGTTTAATATTGTGATGTCCAATCAGAAGTCTTCATTTCAGAAAGTTCCATCTTCGGCCATGTTCGCTCTGAACCGTTTATTCTAATCATCGGCGGGCAGGCCAGGATACGGTTGAGGCAACATATCCTCAGATAGTTGTTTGCGCATTCTGAGTATTCATCAGTGCACGAGTGACGCATTCAACCGATGGCAGTGGTGGATCAGCTTGGTAAGGAAAAATGTAACATTGGTCACCCTCTTCACTGTCCACTTGGTGTTGGGTCGTTGTTGTTGGGCCCATCCCAAGACATTCAATTGTTCCACTTGGTCCAGCATCATCTCTAGTGACCTCCGATCATTGATGGTAAACGGTTGATCGTACACTGGGTGGATGGCACTGGAATAGAAATAGCGCAATTCACCCGTCACCTTATGGCATAAGATGTACCCAAATGCTACATTTAATGTGAAGGCCGTAGGTTGGTCATTGAAGATGGTTTCCACGTAGCTGCGTAGACGGGTGAGCTTGGTCAGTGGGAAGTTGTAGATATCTTGAATAGGGTGATGACGGTGGAAACAGTGCCGTGTCATGGTCCAGTGGCGCCGAGAGATGTCACTCTCTGGATGATATTCGGGTAAGAGATCGCT
>JAVTVY010029093.1:0-132037 GCA_036873755.1 Hanleya hanleyi | reverse complement strand
ATTGGCCAGAATTGGCGAAAATGGTAGTTACTTTGATTTTGTAGGAATTGGTGAAATTGGTTGTTACTTTGATTTGGTAAGAATTGGGGAAAATGGTTGTTGCTCAGATCGGTGGAACCGGATGGGTGTGACAAACTGAGTGAAACTCCGTGTGACGTAAATGAGTAGGGCCACGGGATAAAACTCCGCCATCTCACTAACCCAATAATATAAAACTGATTGAGTGAAACTGGTAGTGCTGTAAAGATTGGTGGCGACTCTGGTGCTCCGATTTGGTGAAACTGGGTATGGTACCAACCCAGTTAACCTGGATGTGGCTTTGACTTAGTGAAATTGGGTGCGAGTCTGACTTAGTGGAATTGGGTGCGAGTCTAACTTAGTGATAATTGGGATGACTCTAATTTGGTGGAACTGGATACGCTCTAGCGCAGAGAATCTAGACGCGACTGCTCGATCTATTCCGTCGAAGTCATAGTACCTCTCGCATTAATAGTGTAAGGATTTTACACCTCTCCGGTGTAAACCTTGATCCGCCGCACCCGAGGCACACCACATGATATAGGATGTGATTCCGCTCACATAGTCCTCGTTGTATTTCTCCCTTGTCATGATATCAAATTTATATCCAAATAAAATGGCTATTTCCATGATTCTACCCTTCTAGTTTGAGGTGGTGCTCTTGGTTTTTCGTCTCAAGCTAATCTCCATGGTAACGGAAGGCATACAGCTGACATGCGCTGTTTGAAGTTTCGGCGTGATACTGTGCTTTCAACATGGATGCCAATATGGATTCTGGCGGTGCGGATCGAGGTGCTATAACCTACATTATAGTACGAGAACGTGCCGAGTGGTCACGACTGGCGATATTGAATGCGCTCTTTGTTGAACTGAGCTCGGGGTTATAAATCTGATCTATTGTAAATGGCTGTGACCTATACTGAGTCCAGTTTAAAGTACCGCGTGTAAGCTAACATTTGTCATCGACTGGTAAAACGTATCTGTAGATATGTAGATTATTTTTGGCGATTCCTGGAACGCCAAATGTTATAAAATCTAAAGATTTCTGTGATATTTGCATATACATTCGATAACAATGTGCTGAAGCCATTTTAGAACCAAATGTTGAAATTACCACAAAAATGTTGTAGAAGCCAATGTAGGACCAAAATTGTGTTGCAAATAACACAAATCATGTAGATTTCAACTCCAAATGTTTGTTTTGAAGCCATTATAGCATAAATTGTGTTGAAAACATCACAATTTATTTTTGCAATGTACATGTTCGTTTACCAAATCCACAACCGTTAAGCACCATGTTCTATATTATCCGTTTCATGAATCAAGATCCAAGAGGAATCCAGATCACTGTATAGTCCTGCTGGAGTGAACAGCTCACGGACATCTGAGAATTGCCCTTGTCTGATAGTGACAAATTCTCGCAGACATTCCCTTAAGACGTTCATGGTAACACTGTCAGCAGTCTTGGTGACAGAAAGATCGATGGCCATGTTTATGCAATCCCACGAAGGCGAGTGATCGCCCTTTCGTGTTTATCACACCAATGTTCGGTGATCTGCACATCTCTGTCTACATGGACAATCTCATTTCCGCCTAATTTCGCCTCAGTTTATGTGGAGCCGATACAATTGCAAATTTACAGCTTTCTGTTCGAAAGAAAAAATACCCTTCTAAACAATTGTAACTTGAGATTAATGGGAAGCTCGGTCCCGTTTTCAGAAATAAATGCCTCTCTGTAGCTCTTATATGCGAATTCGGCACTAAATATATATCTTTTTACGTCTGAATTGTTTACGGTTTATTAGGAAGAGGTCATATAAGGAAACCGATCTTTGATGCAAATATTAACTCTTGCATAAAACATTCGACGATAAAACTCTTACACTCCTAAATCGACCTAAGATTTATAGAGGTTTTGCAATGGGCAATGTACTGAGCTCACTGATACGAGTCGAACATATCACTTGTAATATTTTCCGAAAAAATCTTACATTTCTCCATATAGTTCACACGTACGAGTCAGTTCAACCCAATACTCAGTAGTACATGAATGAAGGTTTTAGCATTGCTCGAGTTCCAGCCAAGTGTTTCATAACAAATTCTGTACCTTAATGTATTAACTGTGTTAATCGAAAACGCTAAAACAGAATTATCAAGAGAACAGAAGAACCAGAATGAAAGAATAATTCTGTTAGGTGTCTGAACATATGCAGAGATTATTCCATTTTTTATTGTAGCGAATAAAGCGACTTTTGTGTGCGATGACAAATTGCACACGAGGGCGTTTGTGTGATTTCCTGGCAATGCAATTATTCTGTTAGTCTATGCCTTTCGTTAAGGAAACAAATTAACTGATTATACCGGTCAAGTAGTGTGGTCATTTCTCCGTTGATCTGATTTACAGGATACTTTCTGACTGCGTTTGTAAGACGTTGATGAAGTGCAGGAAATGTAACTACTGATCGATCGATTTTCTCTTTCTTACCTTTAGTGAGTGAAGAGACAAGCAATCGATTAACCAAGGCAGTCCCATAACCATGCCTAAATGAGGTAAGCTTCCGAGAATCCCCCGTAAAATTGGTTATATTTTCCATCACCCAATGGAGAGCGGCAATGATATCTAACAGAGCGTAATTTCTCTATGCTATGTTCGTGATTCTCCGGCTGTGAGATAATGTAGAGGCTAAACATTAAATATTGTTTTATTTGTCTTTGCCTAGTCGTAGAGTTGATGTACATTATGGATATCCATAGTGTCGCTCTTATGTGTGTGGAGGTAGAATAGGATGAACGAACATGTTAGTCGAGTGCCGATGAATTTTCCGTCTTCACCGTTCAGATTTTGTCCAACTTACTGGCCCAAGTCAACCTTGCCGCCCCGGAAGTATCGTTTGTTTACAAACACTGTTTGGCGAATGTATTCAACTGAGTGATTATGTCTACCGTAAAGACTATGCATGATGCATGATTGTCCACCACATACCAACCATACGATACATGGATGGCTTCGTATGACTATGTCGACAGTCTGCCTATGAGAAACAGCCTATATCTCCCATCGGCAGATCGGCTGCACACGCTGTTGGCACACTACTGTTATTATTGTCCTCTTTTGGCAGCCAATTCATGAGTTCGTGTGGATGAAAGAAAATACTGGCATCACACAATAAACCGATCCTAACACCGCTCCCCATTCTCAGTTTATCGTTGTGCATTTCCAACCGTTAAACAGGCTTGTCTCCCCTCCTGCCATGTCCAGCAACATTCATCCAATTTGATAAATTTTGATAAAAATTGTGATTATCTTCAAAACTGCTAGAATCAAAGAAAAAGATAAATACTTTTTATATGATTTTTTCATGAATCACCTTCAAAACCAGGGCTATTCATTATGATTTCAAGGTTATCAAATGGACAGCTAAAAAATGCACACCAAGCTATATTTTTCCCCCTTATTTACGTTTCTCTCCCATTCGCCTACAAGCCGACAGTAGTATATAAAGGGTAAATTGGCGCGCATTTAGGAGGAGATAACTGTTTGAACAATTTTTCGCGGAGCTCAACGTGACGATTACGGGATCGAGAGGTCAAGGTGACATCCGGGTCAAAGGTCACTTCCGGTCACGTGACGGCCCAGCAATAAGGCTGAGACTCCGGTGACTCCCAATGCCAATCTCCCGAAACATGGTCCCCGACAATATTGCCATCTATTTGCCCATGTTAGATGGCCAGTGGGGAACCCTCAGTGTCTCCATACAGCGAGAAACCATATACGCACGAAACAAAAATACTTGAAACCATGGGAAGGAAGATTTATAGTAATAAACATAATCTATATGTGTTCTACTATGTTATTATGACGACTTTAGGCATGCGCAGATTGGAGTGGAGTAAGTAAAGTCATTATTTTATTATGACAACCCCAGGGTCGAGCGTTTATTGTTCAGTTTGCATACAAAAACATGACGAATTTCAACATGGCGGCCGCACAACGTTCGTCATATGTACGGTGACCGGCAAGGAAGACAACTCTGACGGGGCGAACCCTCTGTAGGCACAAATTCTCGGTGATCTTCCCTGAGACGTTTTGGGGCCGAGAGGGGCCCCTATTGTTCCGATGGGGTCGAGTGAGGTATCAATGTAAGGCATACGTGAAGGAGCATCCGACGGAAGGGGTGTGACGTTGAAGCGACGCCATTCTGCGCATGCGCAGTAGACAAGGGTATGCAAATAGACGTTTTGGGGTCTAGGTGGGCCACTAGTGATCCGAGTTGAACGAGCGAGGTATCAATGTAAAGCATACGTGAGGAAACCTCAGCCGCGATGAGTGTGACGTGGAACCGACGTCATTCTGCGCATGCGCAGTAGACAAAGTGTATGGAAATAAACGTTTTGGGGTCTAGGTGGGTCACTAGTGGTCCGATTGGATCGAGTGAGGTATCAATGTAAAGCACTCGTGAGGGAGCATCCGTCGGAAGTGGTGTAACGTGGAGCCGACTTCATTTTGCGCATGAGCAGTAGACAAAGTGTATGGGAATAGACGTTTTGGGGTCTAGGTGGGTCACTATTGGTCCGATTGGATCGAGTGAGGTATCCATGTAAAGCATATGTGGCATCATCCGCCGAGATGGGTGTGACGTGGAACCGACGTCATTCTGCGCATGCGCAGTAGACAAAGTGTATGGAAATAGACGTTTGGGGTCTAGGTGGGTCACTATTGGTCCGATTGGATCGAGTGAGGTATCAATGTAAAGCATATGTGGCATCATCCGCCGAGATGGGTGTGACGTGGAACCGACGTCATTCTGCGCATGCGCAGTAGACAAAGTGTATGGAAATAGACGTTTTGGGGTCTAGGTTAGCCACCATTGGCCCGATTGGGCTGCGCGAGATGTCAATGGGTAGCATTCGTGAAGGAGCATCCGACGGGATGGGCTTGACGTGGAACTGACGTCATTGTGCGCATGTGCAGTAGACAAAGGCTATGGAAGTAGACGTTTTGGGGTCGACATGGGCCCTTAATGATCTGGTTGGGTCGGGTGAGGTATCGATGGAAAGCATACGTGAGGGAGCATCCGACTGGGTGGATGTGGGGTAGGAATATCGTCATTCTGCGCATGCGCAGACAGGAAATTGTTGGAAAAGGGTATGGAAATAGACATTTTGGGGCTGACATGGGCCAGTATTGGCCCGATTGGGTCGAGTGAAGTATCAGGTTGAAGCGCTCGTGCACCTTGACGCCATGATATACACAGATGAGAGAAAAACAACAACAACAAGGATGACAGATGAGAGAACAGCAACAACAACAACAAGTTTTCATATAGTTTATTCTCCCCAATGTTACATCATACCAACGCTGGGGAGTCGCGTTGGGTATGTTTTCAATTCAAGAAGACTCTTGTCCAATCAGAGGCCGCCATTTGGCTCTGTCTCTGTCATATTCGTTCTTGCCCCTTAGATGTATTCTCGGCTGCTCTTGTCCAATCAGAAGCTAAGCTTGGCCCATCTCGACCCCAAAACGTGTATTTCCATACACTTTGTCTACTGCGCATGCGCACAATGACGTCAGTTCCACGTCACACCCATCCCGTCGGATGCGCCTTCACGAATGCTACACATTGACACCTCGCTCAGCCCAATCGGGCCAGTAGTGGCTCACCTAGACCCCAAAACGTTTATTCCATACCCTTTGTCTACTGCGCATGCGCACAATTACGTCATTTCCACGTCACACCCATCCCGACGGATGCTCCTTCACGAATGCTACACATTGACACATAGTACGGCCCAATCGGACCAATAGTGGCTCACCTAGACCCCAAACGTCTATTTCCATCCCCTTTGTCTACTGCGCATGCGCAGAATGACTTCGGTTCCACGTCACCCATCTCGGCGGATGCTCTCCCACGTATGCTTTACATTGATACCTCACTCGATCCAATCTGACCACTAGTGACCTACCTAGACCGCAAAACGTGTATTTCCATACACTGTGTCTACTGCGCATGCGCAGAATGACATCGGTTCCACGTCACACCCATCCCGCCGGATGCTTCCTCACGTGTGCTTTACATTGATATCTCACTCGATTCAATCGGACCACTAGTGACCCATCTAGACCCCAAAACGGATATTCCATACACTGTGTCTACTGCGCATGCGCAGGATGACGTCGGTTCCACGTTACACCCCTCCCGGCGGATGATCCTCACGATTGCTTTACATTGATACCTCACTCGATCCAATCGGATCACTAGTGACCCACCTAGACCTCAAAACGTCTATTTCCATACACTTTGTCTACTGCACATGGGCAGAATTACGTCGGTTCCACGTCACATCCATCCCGGCGGATGCTACCTGACGTGTGCTTGACACTGATACCTCACTCGATCCAATCGGATCACCCGTGACCCCCCTAGACCCCAAAACGTTTATTTCTATACCCTTTGTCTACTGCGCATGCACAGAATGACGTCGATTCCACGCCACACCCCATCTGTCGGATGCTTCAACACGTGTGTTTTATATTGATACCTCACTCGACCCCATCCGACCAATGGGGGCCCCTCTCGGCCCCAAAACGTCTCTGGGGAGAACACCGGGGATTTGCGCCTACAGAGGGTTCGCCCCATCAGAGTTGTCTTCCTTGCCGGTCAGCATACGTAGGACGAACGTTGTGCGGTCGCCATGTTGAAATTCGCCATGTTTGTTTCTGCGAACTGGACAATAAACGCTCGATCTTGAGGGACACTGAGGGTTCCCCACTGGCCATTTAACATGGGCAAATAGATGGCAATATCGTCGAGGACCATGTTTCGGGAGATTCACATTGGGAGTCACTGGGGTCTCAGCCTTATTGCTGGGTCATCACGTGACCGGAAGTGAAATTTGACCTTTTGACCCGGATGTGACCTTTGACCTTCACAGCACCTTTGACCCGGATGTGACCTTGACCTTTCCATCACGTGATCTTCACGTTGAGCTCCGTATCCTCCGCGAAAAATTGTTCGAACAGAGTTATCTCCCCCTAAAAACGCGCCAATATGCCCATGGGCAAATAGATGGCAATATTGTCGGGGACCATGTTTCTGGAGATTGACATTGGGAGTCACTGGGGTCTCAGCCTTATTGCGGAGCCGTCACGTGAACGGAAGTGACCTTTGACCTTTTAACCCGGATGTCACCTTTGACCTTCACATGACCTTTGCCCCGGATGTGACCTTGACGTCTCGATCACGTGATCGTCACGTTGAGCTCCGCATCCTCCGCGAAAAATTGTTCAAACAGAGTTATCTCCCCATAAATACGCGCCAATTTGCCCTTTACATACTACTGCCGACACTCCAAAGAGCGATGCCAGCACAACAGGGTGACATTAGTGACATTACATATACGCCGAGGAGACGAAATCGTCTACACTGGCTACCTCCCCTTCTTTCCAATGCTTCAATAGCAGGGTCTACAGATTATTTGTAACCCAGACTACAATAACCAGTGGTTGCCCCCCTTATTTATATTTCTTCCAAATATTGCCAACACGCCGACTTGCCGACACCCTACAAGGCGACGTCGACGGATAGGTGTCAGGCACCTCACATATAGGCCCTACATCCTTATTTACAAACAAACCCGAAAAGGATGAAATCGTTTACACTGCCGACCTCCCCTTGCTTATTTTTCTTTCATAACAGGGGCAGTAACTCAGGCTAGATTAACCACGGGTTACATCCCTTATTTATATTTCTTCCAATTTTGCCAACAAGCCGACTTGCCGACACGACGACAGGATCGGTAGCAGCTACCTCACATATACATCCTTATTTACAAATAACCCCAAAATGGAGACGAGATCGCATACACTGGCTTGTTTGCAATACTTCCATACCAGCTTACCTCCCTTATTCATATTTCTCTCATATTTTGCCAACACGCCGACTTGCCGACACTGCACATGGTGCCGTCGACGGGGTCGGTATAGGTCACCTCACATGCACATCCTTATTTACGATCTTCTTTATTTTCCCAGGCTATTCGTTCCGCCCCATCTTTTCAATGTCACGTGATTCCTGCCATCCACCTGACGTCAACACGAATATATACATATAATATTCTGGCACTGCTTCACAGGAAAATGAAAACATCACGGTGGAAGGGGAAGTAAGCAGGTTATGGAAACTAATTCACGCTAGTGTTTTGGAGACATGCCGACTTGCCTACAAGCCGACACTTAAAAGAGCGATGCCAACACAACAGGATGACATCAGTGACATTACATATACTTCGATGGCAGGGACTGTATCCAGACTACAATAACCAGTGATTGCCTCCCTTATTTATACTGACTACAAATCTTGCCAACATGCCGACTTGCCCACATACATCCTTATTTACAAACAAACTCGAAAAAGGACGCAATGGCATACACTGTCAATCTTCACCTGTTTCCTATACTTCGATAACAGGGGCAGTAACTCAGTTCAGAATAACCACAGCTTACAGCCTTTATTCATATTTCTTCAAATTCTGCCAACAAGCCGACTTGCCGACAATCTACACGACGACCGGATCGCTATCAGGCATATCACATATACATCCTTATTTACAAATAAACCCCAAGTGAAGACGAAATGGTATACTCTGTCTACCTCCCCTTGTTTGCATGACTTCGATACCAGCTTACCTCCCTTATTCATTTTTGTCCCAAATTTTGCCAACACGCCGACTTGCCGACACTGCAGATGGTGCCGTCGACGGGGTCGGTATTGGTCACATCATATGCACATCCTTATTTGCGATCTCCCTTATTTTCCAAGGCCATTCGTCCCTCCCCATATGTTCAATACCACGTGATTCCCGCCATCCACCTGACGTCAACACGAATATTTACAAATATTATTTAGAGACTGCTTTACAGCAAAATGAAAACATCACGGTGGAAGAGGAAGTAAGCTGGTTATGGAACCTAATTCATGCTAGTGTTTTGGAGATATGCCGACTTGCCGAGATGCCGCAGATATGACGACGAATAGTACACCCGTCACGCTCACGGTACATTCATTGATACCCATCCATGTGCCACAAATATTACGACAATAACAGTACTCAACATCAATATATATGGTCACACGCTCAACAATTCCATTTTATTTTATGAACGGGGCTCCCGCTCAACCATTGGAGTACTGGCACTTGGGTACCCGTCTACCCTATCTCAAGAGTGACAGTCAACAGTTGTCCTATTATCAGAATACGTCACAACCGTTTGTGATGTAAATATGTGAAGAAGCTGGTATCATGATATTCCTACTACCATAACATTACCGGATCTTTGTTTAGGGCGGCAAGGTTGACTTCGGCCAACTTGGCCGAGGTCAAAGAGATCACCGAGGTCTACAAACGGTAATACTAGTAATCTGTTCATCGGTAACTGTCTTCTACAAATGTTTTTGTCTATGTTCGCATAGAACTGGTACCATTTTTAGCGTGCTATAAGCGTGTTTGTCATGCTGCAGCTATGGCATTGTCTGTACCCCCATTTTCGTGTTTACGGAAATAGAACGCCAGATCATGTCAGATGAATATTTTTGTGCAACTTTGATCACGATCAATATGTATAAAGTTACTGTAACCTGTAACTGTCTATGTATCAGATAATGACTGTATTAAGCTGAAAGTGTCTTTATTTTGTTATTTTGCAGTCAATCTGTCTGTCTATCGGGTTGCCTGGCTATGTGCCTGTCAATTCGGTCTGCAATACAACACGTTAAACAGTTACGTTGATATTGGACGTGTATGTGATATCGATGATGATGCAGGAACTGAATTAAAGATACAGTTATTCTACAGTATTGACGATTTTCTTCGGTTTTTGAAAACGAACTTACAGATAACCTGAAATGCAGCACTAGAGCAAGCAAAAATATAAGGAAAGAAACTTAATGTTCGCCGCGTTTTGCTTCTAAGATAGCATACTGGATGCACATTTTTGACTGAATCCTAGAATCCCGTTGAAATCAATGTTATTTGTTAGATTCTCTCATTCATATGAGAATGATTTATATAAAAATCTACACGGTCAAAATATCTGTTTTTTTTTATATGATAGTTTTTTCGAGGAGTATTTCAAAATAATAATTGTTTGGGGAATGCTACCATCAACCGTTCTCTGTCTAAAATCAACGAAACTCCTTCAATCATTTGAATGGAAAATTCAGATTAAAGAACACCGCCGTTTCGATGTTGGAATTTTTGTCTAACACTTTGGGAGTGCTCATCTGAATGTACCGTTATATAATCGCTGTGAAAGTTGTAAATCAGTCAATCCAAAAAATATCCAAAAGTTAATCCTCGTGTATAAACAGGAAAGAGGTTATTGATGACAGAAATCAAAGTAAATATTTAGTACACCTGCCGTATTTTTCTAAATCATTTGCACATGGGAACTATGCGCCGAAGATGCTACTCCCTCATTAGTCGATAATATGTAAGCCTACATGCAAACATTGTTTATAAGCAGAACGGAAATTGGCTACGATTAACGACAGTAATAAGTTACCTCTCCAGTAATTGGAGGTATATAACATCTGAGATGATCCGAGGGCGGTAGCCAGAACGATCAGCTCATTTGTACTATATCTCAACTATTAATTTCGTGAACATGTATGGAGACAAACAGTGTCGCCGGTCTGACAGGATGCCCCACACTAGCTCTTCGATAGACGCTGTCACATACAAGGACAGGGGCTCTTTTATGTGAAAATCGAACGGTTATTGATGATCGTTCCTCGATGTCCAATCACAGTTGATCTGTGTGGCACGTAGCTGAATATTGCATTCATTATTCGGATACGAACATGCAAGGTCTCACTGCGCCGGTGCATTACCGCATAATTGCATGGTGAGTTGTCAACCACCACACAGCGCATGCTCCGTTTCAGAGGCTTACTCCACTTGTCCCCGTCCCTAATGGCGAAAGTTGACCTTTATGACGTGGCTATGACGTACACTCCCCGCACACACAGTGTTCTGTTTGAATTAGACCGAACAACCCCTCAGTTTTGGACATGATCTACTTTTAATATATCCAATCTTATCAATGGGGGAGTATAATCTCTAAAGCTATCTTTTTAACGTTAATATATACGATGTCACTTCCGGCGGTGTGTTGCTCGGGCGGGAATCCTGTCAGAAAATCTGACTGGTGGCTGGGGTATTATTATGCTCCAGTGAGGTGATTGCGTAAGTTGTAAGGCCGTAGTAAAATAATGGCCTTTGATTGGTCCTATCAGTAGGTCACGCGGTTCGAGATGCGTGACGTATACGGTACTCACGAATAATGCTCGAAATACGCACTCGATGCGGTATTTCCACTAGAGGTATCGCAGGCACTTACCTCTGGAGGAGCGAAAACTACAAGAGTCATACCCAACATTCATTAGCCAGCGGTTTTCCATGAAGAATTCCCGCGTTCAGGGTCCAAAGTTGCTATAAGCATCAGCTGCGGGCATAGCAAAATGTTATCATGCCAGTGTTCCTATAGTCGCCCACGTCGCTAACGGCTCTTTTCAACCGTATCTGGCCTGGGCGATGTGGGGTGTACCGAAGCCTGCGGGGGGGGGGGCGAAAGGTGCCCCCTATATATTTTCGCTAAGGCTAGAGGGCTGAAACTTACCACACTCTATCTTAGGGTCAAGCTGTACAAGAAAAAATCCAAGCTGGCCGCATGATGACGTCACAGTGACGTCATTTTCAATTTTACGATTTTTCGGTCAGAATTTTCGAAATTTTTTATTTTTCTCGAAAAAAAACTGCATGATAAATTTAGTAAAATAACAATTTGATATGAAATAAAATAGGTTTTACCGACTTTTCCAGAAAAGCAAAAATTTTGAAGAAAGTCACGGAGTCTCAGCTCCCAATTCTTTGTCATTCCGGAGATTCTATCGCATCGTTCCGCTAATAGATTACAATGCATTCTTATCCGTCATTGAAAAATACAGAACAGAGTTCTCCGAACGAGAAAACCGGCTTTAAATTTCCCAATCCATTTAGTTCAATATTATTTCGTAGTCTCGAACCCAAAAAGCCAACGATTTAAGGCGTAATTATCACTATTCGAAGTTCTGATCAAGGGTTTTCCGAGTCTAACTCTGGCGGATACGGAAGAAGTTTAGTCCATTTGAGAGTCAGACCAGATTTCATTTATATATTAGACAGAAATTAGAGGGAAATGTAATTAACATGTATACATCCCAGATTGTGTCTTTAAAAGAAACATTGCAATTTCGCACAAGAACGATTTGACTCGGATTAGATTGACTTATCAAGGCTCTAAATATTTGACAACTTTAGTATTTGTGTATCTCGAATGCAGAGCACGAAATCTCAGTGGGGCCCAGCAGGTCAGATTCCACCATTCTCTTCAGACACAATCTCATCACGTGGAATTGCGCCGCCACATCTTAAACTGATTATTGATGCCTCTGTTCTATTTCTTGCCAATGAATTGACGAATCGTTTCTATTATTTATTTACGAGTCACCTGGAATGCCATGTGAAAACAATTGCTCGAAGACGATGGTTCGCCAGATCGAGTACAATATGTTAACAGGGTTTCACTGGGCTCGTGTTCAACTATATACAACTATGAGTGACACTGTTCTAGCGCAATGCTTTATTCCCCTTCAGACACAGTTCATTAATTTAGCGTATTCGACATTTTAATTGGCCACGATTCACATTGTGAAGTTTGTTCCAACTTACGTCCAAGCTGGTGACCGGATCAATGTTTCTAAGCTGTTCATATTATCAGTCAATCTGGGCAAAGTATTAGACAAATACCACGTATGGTTTCGTGGAGAACGAAAGCTCCCACATAATACAGTGAAGAACTCATACTGTAAAAACGATTGGGTTACGTCATCTCACATACGTATATGGGGTCATCCTCTCCACAGCGCATGCTCCATTTCACAGGTTCATTTCTCATCCCTGCCTCCAATAGCGGAAGTTGACCTTTACTACGTTGCTATGACGTATAGGGGAAAACCCACGTACGCACAGTTCAGTTTGAATCCGGTTGAACAATCCCTTCAGTTTTGCACATGAACGAACTACTTTCATATGCTCTGTCCAAACAAACAGGGAAAATAATCTCCAGATAATTCTTTTTAACGCTAGGTCAACAGACGTATTATGCAGACTCGAAAAGTAATCGAAATGTTGGGCAAACATCTATTTTACTATATACGATTACAACACATATAAGGGAAGTGGGAAGAGGTGCCGACATACTGACTGCGTCACATGACTTCACAGAATAATCTTCCGGTTAACCTATTCTTAAGCACATACCTAGAATCTAACGATTCGTGATATGTGTTGTATCTCAGGTACGCTTTTATTGTACCTGTTCATGTGGCAACTTGGATGATATGACCACACGGCCCCTAGCACCGGCATAAGCGGTATTAGATACAAATCTATAGAGCTATAGCGATTTGCGCGCGGCCCCGAATCCAGTCCAAAAATCTGACTTGTGGCTGGGGTATTATTAGACCCCCAGCGAGGTGGTTGATATGGGATGAGCGCGAGCGAAGCAGGTTGCGAAGCAGGTTGACCAATCATGACGCTCGAGACAAGCTGCAGGCATGATGCGCTCCAGCAACGTTTCTCTCGTAGTGTCGCTGATATGTTTACTAAAATACTGATTAAAGTAATGATTGAAATTATATGGGAAAAAGAATTCCACATTAACTTGATCAAGGAATGAGAATTCCTTCTCGAGAAGGAAAATACATCCCAACCTCGTCTGGTGGCTTCGTTGGGATGTATCTTCCTCGTCTCGAATGTAAATTGTCATCCAATAATCAAGTTATATGGGCTCCTCTTATTCTCAAATATTAGATTTGATGTGATTTGCCTACTGGGAAGATGTCAATCAGATATGACATCCCAGATAGCACACAAATGTTAAAACAACGTTGATATTTGGCCGATATCATTAAAAATGGTTAGCGTTAGCAGGTATCGTCGATACGGTCAGATCTTTCAGCGGTTACCTCGCTCACGTAGAAACAACGTAGATAGCTCAAACATCTACCATCAAAATGTTTATTTGTATGTTTTTAGAGGTTTATTTGCACTTTTGCACCTGGCACTTTTGCACAATAGTCGGTGACAATAGCTCCTTGCGAGCTAGCGTTTATTTCTACTTGTATCAAACCGACTTTAAATAAAATATCTTATCTTATCTTATCTTAAATATCTTATCTTATCTTACCACCACCTTATTCTAGCGTTCACTCATGAAACGTTCGAGCAACATTAAAATGCAACCAAAGTCTAAAAAATACACAAATTTAGTACACAAAATGGCCAGAATCTATCAGTTTTAAATCAGAGGGTATTAAACTACATGTGTGGCTGTGTGCTTTTACTGAGTTCGTCATTAATGGCACTTCCAGTAGGATGTTATGTGACGATTAAGGCAAACAAAATGACAAACATGTGGACACAAGTCTGTGTTGTGGGCAAAAGCAGAAAAGGTCACCATCCCTAATCGTATGATAATCTTGAGAAACAGATGACCCTGGTCTCAGCCAATGAAAAGACAGACATAAGTGAAACAGTATTGTTGGCATAAGGGGGGATTTGGCTTAATGTCACACTCAAGGTTGTTTTACTCATATGGTGACAGCCATTTTGGTTGGTGGAGGAAGCCAGGGTACACGGAGAGAACCACTGCACGTCGGCAAGTAACCGACAAACTTTCACACATGGACGAGCTGGGCTCAAACCCGTGCCGGTTCAGCGGAGTGAGGCTAGCGGTCACCAGCGAAGAGTCTTAGGCCACTCAGCCACCGAGGGCCCTGGTGTACATAAGACTGCCTACACTTGTCTCACTGTTATGTTGTTTTATCGGATTATTTCTGACTGAAGTTCTTAATGCAGCTATACATACAGTAAGACTGGATATATTCTAACTTAATGGTAAACGTTATGACTTTCGTCTGAAAGAAATCTCATCAGACAACAGTTACCTCCCTTTTCAACTACATGTACCTCCCTTGAGATGACGTTAAACATCAGTTCAGGCGGACAAGACACGACAACAGTTTGAAGTAATCTCTTTTCGCGGAAGTGATAACTTTCAGTTAATTTCATGAGACATAGATGTGACTTTAACGTAACGGAAGTGACTTCATCAAAGCGAAAGTTGCTCGAAATCTTTGAAATTGCGAGTAAAATCAGGTTTAATTTATTTTTCTGCAAATGATAAATGATTACTCACGTAAAACACCTAGTCGGTAATTTAGAGTGATCACAATAAATCGTCCGAAGCTATTTTCCTCTGCAAATACAAAGACAAACAATTACGCATGGCAAGATTTTCGGATTGAGGTTGGCAAAATTCGTTTTCATGAAAGAAATACACAATAAGATATATGGTGATGACAATCAGTCACACATACAATTGATCAAACCCAATGACTTTAAATAGGATTTTCCTACTAAGTAGGCTATCGTCTGCAAATTGTCCGGTAGTCAGTGAGTGAGTGAGTCCATCCGATTCTTTTCGTCGGCAAAATAAGGAGAACCGTTGACATTAGAACATTGATTTTTGGCATGAACGTACATTAGGGGACTGTTACCAGTAAGTTCTTTTGATGAAAATGTCACCTACTTAGATGACCTATAATATAACATTAAGCTTGGATCCACAAGTCATCTTCCTCACCCTACTTCGTAGGTTCTGTAACGTTAGTCACACTACTCATGTGTAATACACTGGTGTTTTAAAAATGTTTCTGTAACATTTAAATCTAAACCATACCAAAGTGACATTCCAAATAGATCGCCTGGTTTCCCAACTTCGCTGTAATGGTTTCCGCCTACTATATCTCGCAAATATCTGCATGCAAACAAAGAAATATCACTGATATAAAGTTCGAAGCCAGAAAAGTTTCCTCGTAGACAAGACCAAAAACTGTCACTGAACAAGGGATCAAACTAGTGAATATACATGAATCCAATGCAAGAGGGCACGTGTTGTCTCTGTTGTCAAATGTGTGGGTTTCTTTGCAATATCAGCAATCGCCGTACAGTACACTGTCTTCCCTTTGATTTGTCAACGCCTTCGTAATCTTGTGGGTAAGTTGCTTCTCAATAGTGAAGTCATATAACGGATATCAGCTCTTGAGCTGAGGAAAAGATGTGTGCAGCAAGCACAGACTGGGCATGCTGAGAGTATTTTCAACTATATCCATCTATGGAAATTACACCGCTCGTGACATTGGACGTTACAATAGTCTACAATATCATATTCGTCAGAATTCTTCATCACACAGAGCTAAATTTCCGGAGGAAATTTCAGAAAAAAACCCATGATCTACTCGGATCAAATGATAAACAACTCCACATCCAACCAATAAATGACTTTTTTTCCGGATAGTTATAGCTGTTTATATTTGCTGTTTTAACATGGTAATATCATTTGTAATCTAAACGTTAATACATCGCGTCAAGATAGCATGCCTTTGGTGCGCTGCAAAACGCCATTCTCGGTGACATTGCGTAACCAGAGAACGCAAGTTAGCTGCCAGACGGTAAATATGACGCCAACTTTGTAGATAATTAGCTGAACCTTGTGAGTCATATGTATGCTAAAAATCAGTTATCTTTCCCTGGACTTTGCCAACTATCATGGCCAAAGAGCAAGTGCTTGTTGCTTTAACACTGCTATTTCATTAACAGGAGCTCATTACTTCTCCAATAATCTTTCTTTCGGTATGGTTAATTCTGCTTCAGGTAACTCCAATGGCCGTTCGACCAATAAATTACCTCCATATAACAGTGTTTTTAATGATAAGCGGCAAGAAACATGTATAATTACAACACATATAAGGGAAGTGGGAAGAGGTGCCGACATACTGACAGAGCCACATGACCTCACAATATAGTCTTCCGGTTAACCTATTCTAAAGCACATACCAAGAATCTAACGATTCGTGATATGTGTTGTATCTCAGGTACCCTTTTATTGTACCTGTTCATGTGGCAACTTGGATGATATGACCACACGGCCCCTAGCACCGGCATAAGCGGTATTAGATACAAATCTAGAGAGCTATGATGGAAATGCTTTGACAACTCGTATACTGGTAATTGGTGAGCTGTTTCGCTGTGACAACTCGTACATTGGAGATTGGTGAGCTGTATCGTCGTCAGATGTAAATGACGGCATTTAACACAAAGACTAGTCTGTAAGGCCCGATGTCGACCCAGCATCAACTTCCCACAAATGCCAACATATATCAAAGACCAAAAGGTCTGTACAGGGGGCGGGCCTCGGGGACGAACCGTCCACCAGCAGAATCTCGCCATATACAGGTAAAAATTACAACACATATAAGGGAAGTGGGAAGAGGTGCCGACATACTGACAGAGCCACATGACCTCACAATATAGTCTTCCGGTTAACCTATTCTAAAGCACATACCAAGAATCTAACGATTCGTCATATGTGTTGTATCTCAGGTACGCCTTTATTGTACCTGTTCATGTGGCAACTTGCATGATATGACCACACGGCCCCTAGCACCGGCACAAGCGGTATTAAATACAAATCTAGAGAGCTATGATGGAAATGCTTTGACAACTCGTATATTGGTACTAATTGGTGAACTGTTTCGCTGTGACAAATCCTACATTGGGGATTGGTGAGCTGTATCGTCGTCAGATAAAACCGCCTATAAATTAGGGTCTTTTAACATGTATGTCTCTTTTACCGTAACGACAGCTTATTCAACACGATATTTGAGCAACGATTAATAGCTATGGACAGTGAAATAAAGAAGCAGCCATAGTATTACTGAGCGTAATTTGTCTTTAAGTGACAAGCCGTCGACATCACTTGCGCTTATCTATTACAAAGAGATTTGAAAACCGGATAGTAGTTGATATCATTGTTGTTTTTTCTATATATATTTTACCTCGCATAAAAAGAACCTGGAATGAGACTAGATCCCAAATGGCAGCGGAAGATATATCACATTTCATATATATGACCAGGAAATAATTATAAATATATGATTATTTCATAGCGAAAATCGTACAGCTGGTTCCACAGGGATTGTATAACAGGATAGTCTGCGAGCATCCAGTCATAAAGAGCGTAAAGGGAAAGTTGGACAAAGGAAAAAGTATTTTGTTTCTGTCCAAGACTCTCGTGAAAAGTGGCATACAGTGACCCAGGTGTTTTTGTTTTGTATTTTTTTATATTATATTTTTATCATATTATGTCATGCCTCAATCATAGTATATCCAACCTCAAACTCAAAACATTAATTTCCCAATACTATTTCAACAGCTAATAACATTTTGTAACACCTAACATCGCATTACAGAAAACATCAAGATAGATAACTCTTGCCTTGGTTAAAGGAGATAACTTTGCTGCATTTTTGCGAAAAAAGTGTCGAGGAACAGGGTTCAAACAAGTAACAAAAGGTGACCAATTTGTAACTTGGCGTCTCATGTTTTTAACTCCTGCTCCGGCCATCTATCTTCGCACGTCTCAAAAAGTTTGTCACACCGGCGCTTATCGCAATGCTCTGGTGTTTGTTTAAGCGGAATAAACTTCAATTCTTATTCACCGGTATAAATTTTGGCCATTGAAAAAGCCCTCATCAAAACTCTAAACAAGAAATCAGCTTTACGTCGGATAGATTTTTGGGTTAGAGACAACGAAGTCGCAAACCGAATGAACTGTGGCAGTTTTCCCGTTTGGAATTTTTATAGGGGCCTCACAAATGGTCTTGGATATTACATCGGCGAATAAGGATGAAGTTTATTCCATTTAAAGAGGGTGGAACTTTGCGGAGGGCGACATGGAAAAGAAAAATCATGATGAGGATGCGTGACGCCATGTAAAAACTTTGCTAATTCAAAAACTGATCTTCCGTCGTTCTCTCCAAGTGGTGCTACAAAGACGCGTGTAAAACAAGGGGAACTAATCGCTTCACACTTAGAGAACAATGGAGATAAACCGATTGACTAAGACAGAAATCTGACCACTTAATTACATTAGACAAACATATCATACAGTTCCGCTACAATTCAATATGTCTTAAAAGATTTGGCAAAGATAGAGTTATGTGAAACGTTCGGTGTTTGTTTGTTTTTTCCACATTTCCCCTCTTCCATTGTGAGAAAACATCCTGCTTGTGAAGACCTGATTTACCAGCCGCATGCTGCTGGCTTCGTCATTAATTATAACCCGCCATCAGGACTTGATCGAGCCAGACAGATGCTATGGCTTATTTTCTAGAAGAGGGAAGCCCTATGAACATGATGAAGTAAAAAAAAACAAGAAAAAAGAAAATACGTTTGAGAGACAAACCAGGAAGAGTGACGTCTGGCTTATATAGCTCGGTACAGCTGCTCCCGGTTCTACGACGCCCCGTGCCACAGTAAATAAAAATTGAGATCTAATAGTAAGTTATAACGAATTGCTAATCCGTTATAACGGATTACAATAATCCATTACAATGTTAAAACCAATTAGTTAATCCGTTATGATGGCTAACCGTAATCCGTTATAACGGAGTATTTCGTTATAACGGTTCATTGAGTGTAATTCATTATAACGGATTAGTAATTCGTTATCGAAATTATTCGGAGTAGATCGGATTTTTTTGTACTGTGGCACTACCGGAGCGTCGTACGGTTCTGTCTCAAAAACAGATAGTCGGAACAGTATGTTTGCTCCGAAGGCTAACAATGCACCATTTAGTCTAGGTACGATTTTCCCCACGATCGGACATCTTTCTGCCATTATCAGTGAATCCCGAAATGTGTTGCTCTTGGGCTTCGATAGATCTCATCCAAGTCATCGGACGACTGTATACACGAGCCTTAGACTTTAAGTCTTATATGTGAAAGCCTTCAGCGGTCAAATTGAATTACCTTCAACAAAACGGTTTCGTCTGGACACGCTAACAGGCTCCGAACATAACCGGCATAATTTTATGATCTAATTACTGATTGCCTAATACCGCTACAATGCAATTTCTCGCTCTGTCCCAGAGGTTGGCGGGTAATGGCTAACAAGCCCATTACGTCGCAAATCACGGACTCCATGTGAAAAAGGTCAGTGGAAAAGTGTCGAAGAGGAGACAAAATTTCTCTCGCCAGACGGGAAGCGAAGTCATGTTGTACACTGATCGAATTAGCTATACATACGGCATTGATTGCTGAACAAACTGATCACAGACTCCGCGCAAATTGTTTAAATAAACTTGGATGTGCCGCTAGGGAAATGTTGCTTTATCCATACGGCCACATATCTAGCTCTATGCTGTACGGTTATGTATGCCACAAATCCATACACCCCACAAGCGGTATCATTACAGATTGTATTCCGAGCTACAGTTGAATGCTAGCTTGTTATATACACAAACTTGATTTTTGAAGCTGCTTGTTACGATTTAGAAAATAACACATCGAGAAGGAGGTAAGGAAAAAACTTTCCTGTTGTTCATATTTATGAAACTAGTAAACTGTACCTTTATGCCACATAATTGAAACCAGTAATACACACAACATCGTACATTCTGATATCTCAGACTGGCAATCTGGCGCTCCCAAAATCTCTGTGTATGGAATAAATCAACCTCCCCAAGCAGAAGAGTTCCACTTTCTTTGACACTGTGACACAAAACATGGGTATTGTGCCTTCTGTTGATCATTTTAGATTCAGAATGATATTCATGCACATTTTACATTAGTGATTAATGTTTATAATTGATGTACTTGTCAGTGTTACTATGAAGGCTGTACGTGCAAGTCACGTGATCTAATCATTCATTATCGTCTTGTCTAAGAATCCTCGCTTTCCAAGACATAGATAGTATTTACTTTACTTAATTACCGGGGTCATCTTTGAGCCGAGGGCCAAAATCAATGATTCTCTAACCTAGGTCGGATATTAATATTGCACCCGTGTCAAATCTAATATCCCTCTATATTTATCGACACGAAAATCTCTGTACTTCCTTCAAGTTCTATCACGGACGCACTGAGTGACTGATATATCCTCTGTATGTGCGGTGTTTAGCCAAAAAATATATAAAAAGGAGACGTTTATACACCGTATAATATACCCGAAACATATGCGCTGATATATCCGTGTTCTTAAAAAGACAAGACGATTCTTCAAAACAAAAAGTGACTAAAATATGTTTGATCTAGTCCATGGTCATTTTTACCCATAATAGATTTCCTTCAGACAAAGTAAATCAGCATATTGTATAATTTATCAACCCATTATATATAGCCTGTATGATGGAGAATGCGTCTGTTCTGTCCTACTTGAACGCTTACATCAATAACAATAAAGCCCCTCCCAGCAAGAACAAAGTGATATACTGACAACAAAACGAATGTGATTATTAGTTGGGTGCGAGTTGGTCTCCTTCGAAGAAATAAGTTGCAGCAAAGTGACCTTGGAATCATATAGTGGTCAAGATGCAAAGCATGGCGACCCAATTGCTTGTGCCGGGGTGGTTATTTATTCTAAGACGTTACGACTTAAATGCACTTAGAGCCTGGCCTTGTAAATAATGGAGAACTTCTTGGGTCGTGTAGTCTTGCAATGTCCGCGGATAACTTTAGCCAAAGCCCATGGAGAACTTCTTGGGTCGTGTAGTCTTGCAATGTCCGCGGATAACTTTAGCCAAACCCCAAGTGGATACAAAATGCATAAGATCATTGAAGCCCATAGCTAGGATAATTTAGAAGCGCTCGGACATATGTGTCGAACAACAGGTACCGCGAGAGGTAATGAAACAGGTTATGAAACCGTGTATTTGACAATCCATACCGAGTATGGTAGCCTGGTTGCCGTGTATATGATGTGGGATTTGATAGCTATCTTTTCAAATAAATCAGTTCACATCGATATAAAGCCGTCTCGTGTGATGTACACATGTTACAACGGATCACTGCCATTCTCATTGACACAAAGCTCATGTAAACTATACGTTACATCCAATATCCAGACTGAATTCAAGAAATTGCAAGATTCCTTCTCGGAACCTATAATATAACTCTGCTGCTCAAGGCAGTGTACTTTAGCCACTCAATCAAAGGACCGGATAGCTTAACACGTAAACTGGAGTCAATAATGCTCAAGGGTAGTTATAATTAGCCATTAGGCGGGTATGTTTGTGCGCGTGACAGATGCTACTGACATTGTTTGTACATTAAATACCCGCTGTAAGTGTCCGCAGGCATTCAAAGTGACCATGAACCGTTTGATTCCTGTTAACATATTTCTTCATCTCGTTAATCACTGCGAGCCAACTATTTGAAAGTACAACGGATGAAATTTTCATTTCATTTATTCACTAAAATAGACATATGAATTGAACAATAATACAATAAAAGCGGGAATTAAACCCTTGGGGATCTTCTTTTGTCCCAGAACAAAGATATTCAAGTGCATGATTTTAATTCTGGTGAAATTATTAAATTATATATGGTCAATTTTTAGTATATAAACAAAAAGACACACAAAAAACACCGGTGTAATTGTGTTTTATAGTTACAAACTCCACGAACTTTCCGAATATTGTAATTCTTTGTGAAAGATGGCATCAATTTCAACTTTATAGTTTTTTTAATACAGGATTGAAAAAGTGACATAGAATTGGAGCATTTGAGATGAGAGGTAAATTATTCCAGAATTTTGAACCTTTGAATCTGGTGGTGTAAATGGATAGATCAGAAAGAGAAGCATGACGATAAAGATTTAAACTGGGCTGTCTAATCGGGTATCTGAATGAGATGTAGAATAATTTTCAGCTCGCGACCATTCCATTGAGCAATCGAATGTGATCTCCGATGAAATAGGACATACTGTATACTCATAGGATGTACAATAATAAACATCGTACTAAACTGCAAGTTTTTTTAAATGTGATGACCGGTAATGTTTCGAGAACAGAAAGGAACACTTTATGTTAGACGGCTGTTTCAATCTTTATGGGATGCTGTGAATAATAACAAACCTCACGAGTTAAAAACAACTGTAGGCTATACTCATCTGAACAGCCAGAAACGTTTCGATCACGCATGACCAGGCGATGTAGAATCGGCCATACACGATCAACTCACGAACATTTAATAAAAAAAGAGCCAGTCCCAAGGTGTATTCCATGCCAATGAAGATCTCAGGGTGAAACATATTCTTATCGAATGCATAGATTTTAAGATTGTAAGAGATGCTTTTTATCGAGCGACTACTTTGGAAGATTTTTTTGCATCTTGGGTTATTTGAGAGAAATCGGTTTGTTACATAAGTTTTAATGTGTGTTTGTTTTAATGCGTTGGATTACTAAGTTATTGGCTTGAGTACTTAGAATGTTGTTTGATCGTCCCTATATAGCTGAAATATTGCTGAACGTGACAATTAATTCTCTCTCTCTCCCACTTTGTTTAGATAATCAATCAAAGGAACGTAATTTGCAAGTTCATCGCACTGCAGTGGGTTTCAGCACTACAGGTTATTCCTAGCACACATAGCACAATTTTGTGGATCTAGAACCTATTTGAATAAATATATCAGTTTTATTAACCAACTGACACTAAGTTTCAACGGTATATTATTTGTGTACATTTTCCAGTGAGAAGGCCATGACGCAAACTTTCCGTTTGTTTCCTTAAACTGTTCATTGGACAAATATCGCCTTTTCGTCGACAAGATTTCTTATAGAAGAGGATGACGTTCATTTATACGAAACTCACCGACATACACGTAGATGATTGGTAACATCAATCCTGGTTCGTATACAGCCAAACTTTCACCAGCCATTTCCAGCTGGTTACCGTCACCAGCATGTACCGTGCAGTCCACAACTGAATATAACTGGCAGGAAAGGTCCCCTTACAGTACTGTGCATTTAAAAATGCACCAGTAACTGGGTGCTTACTGGCAGGCACTGTTCAGTTACCAGACGATACTGCACGGTTACCGTCTAATTACTGAAAGGTTATTCACCTGCTGGTTACCTGTAGTTACCGACCAGTTACCATACCGTAACTATCTGGTAACCGTCCAGTTGCCAACTGAATGGTACTGTCCAGTCACCCAGTGGATGGTAACCAGCGGATGCTATTAAACTGTGCGGTTACTGCACAGTAAACCTGCTGGTAACAGGACCTTTCCTGCCAGTACTGTTCAGTTGCGAACCGCACAGTACTGGCTGGTGAATATTTCCCTTTGTACAATACCTCATTAAATTCTTGGATTGACGAACATGACAAGCTGTGAATCTTAAGGTATATAACGATCAAGTACTTGCAAATGATTGTTTCTCCCTACCTAAATGATGCCAGTTTTTTAGATAACAGATCACCGGGTAAAACGAGATAGCAGAAAAAAGTGGGGAAAGACGGAACCAACGGAGATTGTACACAGTTGATGCAATCTTCCAAACACGATCACCTCAATCAGGCGGAACAGCGATAACGGGTCCGAAATTGGTTTCGATTAAAAAAACACCACAGATAAAGATGGAAAAAGAGCCTTCAACAGAAATGGCGATTTTTCTCCTTTAAATTGCCGTAAACCTTGTAACACTGCATGGCTGTAAGCACAGGGCAAATTAAGACCTAGGGTAATTATTGCTCGATTCTAAATTACCTCCGAAGCATTTTCTTGTTGCGACTTTTTTATTTTAAATCAATGATACGTATCAGCTTCATTGCACGGTACTATCGGTTGGATGACCTTGCCTGGATTTGTTGAGGTGCAATTGCCGAAGATCGACGACCAAACATCTCCACAAGGTGCATTTTTTTCGGATATTGTATTGACAAATGGCTTGAATACACGAGTAAGATCAGACATTCTGTAGCCAGCCGTTGTCCAGTAGCAATTACGCCGAGAGATACCGTCATGACTTCAATCAGGGTTGAACAATTGTAGTGGGTGGACTTCACTCGACTGTGTCGAACACAACTGACTGTGAATTAATTCAATGGGGACAAACCTCGATTTATTTGGTAACAGGAACATATTGAGATCAGCAACCACTCGACGAAATTGACTAAGTGGAAATGCGGTAACAGGGTGGCATTCTTTTGGGTTGGGTGACCGGCAACTCCGAGGGAATTGCCTTAACAGCTCTGATATCCGCACTTCGCCAAGAAACTGGATAGTTAGTCTAGGAAGATCATGATAGTTAATGTAGGGAGATCTAGACAGTTATTCTGCAGAGATCTGGATAGTTAGTCTGGGAAGATCTGGGTAGTTGTAGTCTTGGCAGATCTAGATAGTTAGTCTGATCAGATCTTGATAGTTAATCTAGGGAGATCGGGATAGTTAGTCTAGAGAGAGCTGGATAGTTAGTTTGGGGAGATCTGGGTAGTTAGTGTTGGGAAATCTAGATAATTAGTCTAGGAAGATCTGGATAGTTAGTCTAGCGAGATTTGGATAGTTAGTCTTGGGAGATCTGGATAGGTAGTCTTTGGTCGCCTTCATAAAGAGCATCCACGGTGACAGGAAATATCATTCCAGCTATAAAGCTGGAATGAATTATATGCAATAAAGTATCTTTTCATAAACGAAACGAAATATGACTATATCATTTAACGTACTCAGACATTCTGACGGATATAAAAGAGACTCCATGAGGTTAGGTGCAACCAGTCCCAAACGTGGGATCATGCCTGATTTACCCCTCTCTTCCACCCTCCTCCATCCCCACACATCTTCCCACATCTTCCCACGTGCACCACTAAAGTTCAACTCATTCCGACCAGCGATTCGGGACCAATTGGAAGTTAAACAATCACAAAGAAGGACACCCACATACTCACAGATACTTCTTAAATTGCGATATGACACCTATGGCGATCTACACACACGAACATCAGATTCCCCGTTTGACATCACTGTTGCCATTGCTTGGTTTGCACGCAGCATAACGAATTCTAGCTTCGGTGTGAAACAAGATCATGAGAAACGCCAAGCCAAGCAAACCGTGTTATACCGCACATTATTTCACATTTAGTGAAATTAAGACGGGAAAAGAGGTAGTGAGTAATATGCAATAGCACGGAAAGTGTTAGTTCATCTTTCCATTAGCCTTGCAGTACGATATGGAGAGGTATTCAAGGCCGCGAGGGATTTTGCACTCGCGTGTCACAAGAATTTGAGAATAAAATAATGGTTTTTATTTCAAGTTTGCTGATGTGCGAAGAATGTCAAATAAGGTTTCACCAATAAACTAGACACATGGCCTACAGGCTACGTTTCGGGGACAATGCTCTCTAGAAGATTATAGATTCTGTTATTTCCCTGTGAATACATAAAAATCCTGTGTTATTCCTCTGTTTGGGGATTGAAAATGAGTTGAGCCCTAAGGGCGCACTGTGCGAACTCATTTAAAGAACAGTCACGAGCGCCTTATCATGATGACGTATAGTCTTCCATTCGTGATCGCAGAAATGTTTATTGTTCCGCGTTATTATGACATTTACGATGAGAATACTACAGAATATGTGGTTGAGGATAAAAGCCTCCGGACATTTGAGAACTATATAGCGTTGCTTCCTTTGTTGTCATTTATTTAATGTCCCTTGTCTCCCTTCGAATATCATTTACGACGCACTTATGTGATAAAGAGAAGAAGCCGGTAATGCAGAATACATTACTGGAAATGAAAAAAAAGTTACCTGAAGTACCTGTATGCTGTCATATTACCCGGATATTGAATGTTGCTACAACCTAGGCGCCAATCGAATCATGTGTAAGCATCAACCGAAATATGGCAATTAATGGCATCTATTTATAATTTACAAATACGATATATGATGGGAAAGATTATTTGCGTTCTATATAATAGTTCATCATAGACGTCTTCATACTGATGTAAAACAGCGTGGGGCAATATATTCATGACGGGCATAAAAAATAAAACGAATATCCATCTAGACGAAAAACTTTCTCCTCTAGGTGGATAATAACTAGCAAAGAATATTTGTTTCTGGATGACACAAAATTTACTGGCTAATAAAGAACGCTCGGGCTACTAGAACTATTTTGTTTCTGTTTTATTTTCAGTTTCAATTTGCTAAGCTGGAAAGGCTCCATACGACAAAAAAGGGGTAAAATAAGTTTGGAGAATATTGCGTTATATTTTGCAGTTGGCAAGGCTCTGTTTCAAATTTAAAGCTTTTACATTGATGTTCATTGATACTGGTGTCTTAGATTCATCCAATTTAACCTGTTTACTGTCCCAAAGTGAATCATGTGTTGCATGGAATGGGTTATATACAATGCCACAGAGAGCAGAGACATGGCATACGTAAAGGCACCAAAAAAGAAATTCTTAACAAAACCTTAACAGCTTCCTCCAACAAAAACCTAGCTGTCTAATAGTTTTCTTTGGTTAATCATAGATTTCTAATTTGCACAAATTTACATCATATCAACTCTCACTGCATGAATATCAGTTAAGAAAAGACGATTCGAAGAAGTCAGAAATAATTAACTCGCTTTCAAAGATCTACCAAAGCCAGTTGGACCAATCAGCAGCCACTGCATAAGAGAAATCATCCAGCCTCGCGTCATTTGATTTGCTCATCTGTAGTTATGAACTAAAATCGGGGCATTTGGTTGACAATATAACATAATAATACTCAGTCAGTGATGCAGAAGATATCCAATCGTATTTCACCAACAATGTTACCCATGTTTTGGTGACGAGCCTTACCAAGTGTTGTCCAATAATTAATTAAATTCACATAATTAGATATGGTAGGACGTCCATTCATAACTTATCATAACATGAGGGTGAGACTCATAAAACCCCTCGGCTTCCCCCAAGCAGCTGAGAAATATGCCGAGAATGTGCAACATATTATGGCTATACGAATCATCCAGAATTGTTATGTTTAGAGAATATCATCAATTCTGCAGATATAACAGCTACATTCAAGAATATATATCACAAAATCATATCTAGATTAATACACAAAAAGGGTCATAACTCTGTAAAATAAGGGCCGAGACGAATAAATTTTTATAGGCTTGTAGAATGCAAGAATATCATCAATTCTGCAGATATAACAGCTACATTCAAGAATATATATCACAAAATCATATCTAGATTAATACACAAAAAGGGGCATAACTCCATAAAATAAGACGATGATTTTTTTGTACGCTTCTAGAATACCTAGGTAAATAAGTTTCCAAAATTTAGCAGCTGCAGATATAACTTGTACATTCAACTACAGATCACAAAATCGGAGATTATTACATCCGAAAGAGGCATAACTCCATAAAATGTGGGCCGAGAGTACTAATTCTTTTTGTTGGCATCTAGACTACAACTGGATAAAAAAGTTTCCTCATAATCTGGTAGCTGTACCAAACACAGTTAAAGGTGAAATGCAAAGGTTTGTCTAAATCACTTGATATTTGCAGTAAGATTGGAGAAATAATGTGTATATTAATTTCCTTTCAGTTTTAAAACATTTGCTTAAGCCTAATAAAGCTAAAAACTAAAAAATGTAAAGCTATATTATTTACGAAATTCTGATCCGTACATGATTACCTCCCCCTGGGGGCGCTGCGATACGTGACGTAGCAGTGGAACCAGCACAGTCTGCACATCATGATGTAGCTGCATTGCATTGTATGGAAATAGCTCACATAGATAAGCTCACGAAGCCCTTGCTTGTGTCATTCACGTTCACTGAAACGCACTAACAGGTTGGCCATCATTCGCTACGGGGGATAAAAGAAAAAGTCGGAATTTACCAATCTGTATTTCCGATTCTCTCGGTATGTCGCCCACGGCCCCTGCAGTGTCGCTGATCCTATCGTTGTCTGCTAGTTCTTTGTTCACAATAGGCACCCCTGCACTAACCATTGCCGTGAATTCTTCTCAATTCCTCTTCAGAAGAAGAGGAAGAAGTGTAAGAAAATTCCTTCGCATCGCTGTCGCTGTCTACATTCATGTTAGCCGCCATTTTTTTAGTGTGGTTCAACTATGACGTCATAGCCTCTGGTGGAAGAGCTTCGAATCAAGGGGAGATAAGCGATGCACTGTTTTCAAGCCGCTGATCATATACGTGTTTTATTTCTCTTTAAAAAATAAAACTTATCACCAGATTTCGTTCATTGATGGCTGTATAATTTATTACCATCATAAAAAAAGAAAGAAAAAAGCTTTTTTCTTACTTTTATTACCTTTGCATTTCACCTTTAAGTATATATAACTGGTTACGTTCAAGCAATATCACAAAATCAGAGATAACTGCACACGAAAAGGGGCTTAACTACCAGATTATGAGGAAACCTTTTAATTCAGTTGTAGCCTAGATGCCGATGGTTACAATGTTGCAAACATTGTGGACGATCGTTACAATGTTGCACAATAAAATTTAAAAAAGACACACATGCTATAATTTGTTCGTAGGAGTGGAAGTACATGGCAACGACAATACCCCAAGGCCAAAATCGCTGAGGGGTAAAACAAGTATACAGGTGATATGGTCCTGAAATATAATGTCTGTCACGTTTAAACCGTACTAATTAATGTCAAATTTACCATATCGTACAATTGACAAGCAGCAGTAGTAATAATACAAGCAGCAACTATGGGAAATACTGGTATCTCACAATCTATACAATAAACATTGAAAGTTGAAATTTGCCGAAATGTATTTTGTACTATAGTTCGATGATATTCATTCACTGAGTGTCTTGCTGTATATGCTCATCATTGTGGAAATAATTGTTGTTAACCCTATCTTGACTGGGCCTTTTGGGACCTTCTCTCCCCCCCCCCCCCTAATTATTTTTCTTACCCCTTGAGCTAGGGAGTTGAAACTTATCACACTATACCCTTGGGTCCAGCTTTACCAGAAAATGTAAAAAACATCCAAGATGGCGGCTTTGATGACGTCACAGTGACGTTATTTTCAAAAACGGCATTTTTGGTCGATTTTTCGTTCAGATTTTCCGAATTTTTTATTTATGCAATTTTTGCACAAAAACTGCATGATAAATTAGTAAATAGTAATGTGATGTGAAATAAAATAGTTTTTATCCACTTTTCATCGCGGAAAAGCAGACATTTTGAAGAAATATGACTAAGACATCAATTTTTTGGTACCCCACCTGGGCGCCATCTTGAATTTACCCATGATACCCTGCCCGGGGTGTTATGCAAATAGGCTCAAAATGATCCCATTATGACAACCTATAAAGTCACGGAGTTTCAGATTTGTATTGTTTGTCGTTCCGGAGATAGCGCAGAAAGTTGGGTAGAGGATCCATTTTGCCCCCCCCCTCCCCCCCCAGGCATGGTAGGGTTAATAAATATAAATTTGATGTGAAAAAAAATGCCCACTTTTCATCGCGGAGAAGGAAAAATTTGGAGGAAAGATGACGAAAACATTTCTGGTACTCCCATATGGCTGCCATCTTGAATTTACCCATGATCCTCTGCTCAAGGGTTATGCAAATAGACTCAAAATGTAAAATTACGGAGTGTCAGCTCTCAATTTTGTGTTGTTCCGGAGATAGCATAGAAAGTTTGGTAGGGTATTTGGTATTTTGCCCCCCCCCCCCACGGCCTGGTAGGGTTAAAACATGGAAGAGCTCTGAGCTGGGTCCTTTTTTTATTAGCTATTGAAAAGCTATTGATCCGTCCCCTCTTGAAAGTAAATAGATTTGTTAGCCATTATTGATATTTCAAACACGTATGGACTTCGGTTCGGTTAGAAAAACGTCTTATAATTATGAACTAGGAATTATAAAAATGGCGAAACATGCAATGTCTCGCAACATCAGATAAGTGTCCGATTTTTAAAACACTTCATTTGGCATGTTAAATATTAACAGGAACCGTTCAGACCGCTGAGAACCCCTCGCCGTGGCGATATTTAAATAGAGCCCTGGTTAAGGAACGACCGTTGGTGATGAATTGACAGTTTAACCTAATAACCCAGCAATTATATACGTCAACAAGACTAATATATAGGTCAACTAGACTAATCTGATAGGCTTAGAATCGTTAGATTCTTGGTATGTACTTTAGAATAGGTTAACCAGGACACTATTCTGTGAAGTCATGTGACGCAGTCAGTATGTCGGCACCTCTTCCCACTTCCCTTATATGTGTTGTAATCTGTTCTGTGACCACATGCCTGTGCGAAGTAAAAATGTGGTGCTCGTATATTCATGTTTCATCTTGACGTATGGCGGTAACGACACAACATAGCTGGAAGTATAGTACGTATATTGCGCACTTGCCAATTCCCCAATGTCAATGTTGGCTGTTGTCCAATACAACTTAAGTGTCAGGTGTAATATAAGTTCAGTAAGCAATCCTTGATTTATGGTAGTTAAAAACCAATTGGTGACAAAAAGAAAAACGTTCACCAAGTGACATCCCAATACTAAGTCACTTTTTGATAGACTTCTGCTATACGATCACATGCAAGTTTGGTGCTCCCAGGTAAATTCATTCTTCATTTAATTAAATGGTTACACATTTATATAGTTTGATCCGGTCAATCTTACTGATTATACATAGTCTTCTGTTTGGTGACCACAATCATGTATGGTGTAAGTTCAGAGTATACTCATTCTTGAGATATGGCGGTAACGGCCGTACGTACATGATGACAATACCCCAAGGACAATTTTGGTTGTAGGTCATGGTCATAACAAGTAGTTGGTGAACAATTTCCATATTTTGACCTGGCGACCTGGAAAATATGGGTCAATTTCGCTTATTTTCGCTGCTCTAGGGCCATATGTATGTGTGATTTAAGTTTGGTGCTGCAAGACATTCATTCGTGGTAACATCAAAACGGTGACGGATGGACGGACGTACATGATGATGATAATATACCAACGCCAAATTGGCCAAACGGTAATAGCAAATCATTGGTTGTATTGTAAAACTGGGACGACATCTAGCCGATTGGAATTAAAACAGCTGGATTGGTCGATTAAGATTTTGAAATGCATGGATGCCGGACTTCTCTCAGTGATTGTTGCCTCAGAAACCTAAAAATAAATCAACGAAGAAAGCATCACATTATGAGAGGAGGGGGAGAATACCGGTATATGATCTATATCTATACTTAAAATTATCGACAGGTGTTTCCGTAAAACAGCGACATTTAACTGAAACAAGAATTTCCAACTTAACGAGTGTTGTTGTTGATGAAGTACCCTTCAGGATGGTGGAGAGGTGAGACAAACACGTTTATATGTTGACATCTAGAAGAAAAACACGGGCTGCTGCCAGGGAAAGACAGAACGGGTTTTCACTGACAGGCAGATCTGGGTGAATGTTGGTAAGCCGCATCCTTACAGAGCGAGAGAGAGAATTTCGTTGGACCGTAACATTGGCCATGTGGAGAATCGAATCCCCATAGGTCATATGATGGTACATTTCAAGAAACGACTATCAATTAACGATATACTCACGTGAGGTCTTCTAGTATACGACTGAAATATTAAGACTGAGCTTTCGATGAAATAATTAAAGAAATGCGACGAGGCATTACATCCTTGCGGTTATAGTAGAACGACAGTGTTTCGTATATTAAGTTCTAGTTTATTCAAGATATTCAAACAGAGGCACCGGAGAAGTCAGAATAAGTTTGTTTTTCTTTCGTTCTAAATATGGTAATCGTTATTTAGTCAAATAGATATTTTCTAGATTAGACGTACATGACATATACTGGAACCGCTGAAATTAAAACTGGAATGTTGCAGACACACAAGCCGAGTCAATAGGTAAAACGTTCCGAAAATTATGTTAAGGATATTGAAGCAGGGTATTCTCAAAAGGCTAAATATGAAACCCCTTTAATAACGTTGAAGACTTCCATGACTTTGTTTTCTTTCAGGAATTTATGCCATATAATCCGATCTGATTTTCTTCTACATTGCTTTGTGACCGTATAAATATTATTTACGCTCTCAAGCTCTCCATAGATGTTTCATTCCACGTTTTCTTCCTTTTGAGGCATCCATCAGCATAGTTTGACCCGTATTTTGGCATCTTCACAGAGCTATTGTTCATCTTCCATTTATTGTACGATACATAGTACAGAAACATGTTCGTGAACAGTCAAAGATGAACTCTTCCTGAGGGCGACTCGAAAATCAAGTAGTAATTATTCGCATCAGAGATCTGGAAACCAAAGACATCTGATCCCATCTCCCCCCAAGGTGGCATTTTGGCAGAGCGGAAGGATTGTTATAAGGCATGTTTATCTCATTATCTCCCCAAAGAAAAATACATCTTAGAATGTTTGTCATATAATACAAATTACAAGCATTCATTCAAATCCGTCATTCATAATACAGCCGTTGTCAATCAAAGAATATCCATATTCCAAAGACCTATTCCATATTCCATATAACAGTATTAGCACCAAATTCAAAAAGACAATCATAGTATAAATAAACATAGGCTAGTTTCCTGCAAGACAGAAGCGGTCAACAGTTTTCAATGATGCCGACAAGACATCATGATGTTCCAAAAATATCAAATCCGTATCGCTGATCAGTATTCTTAATCCATAATATTCGTTTTGAAGTCGTCATCTAGAGAATGATGTATCTCAGTCACGCTTTGATTGTGACTATTCATATGAGCACCATGAGGATCTTAAAGTACATGGTTCATACGGCCCCTAGCCCCGGGTTAAGCGGAATTAGACACAAGTTACGAAACGTGAAGACATAGATCTTGCAGGCTACACTAGTTCAATCAGCATGCGATATGTATCGTCAAATTTGAGTGGAGGCGCTTGGTGGTATAGCCCTGTTTTATAAGTTTCTGTAACAATGTTTTGTGACGTTGATTAAAATCGTCACATTTAACACAGGATCTATCAAATGCTACTAGGCGAGATATGTAGACGACATATGCAGGTCCCACTGGAATATTACTGTCCAGAAATAGTTTACGATAGTAATCATCTCTTTTGTCATAAAGTCGACGAGAGAGAAGGCCCACTTCATTTTTATAGAGATAAAGGTCTAAATATGATGGCTATCTGTAGTTTCCTTCAAATCCATTGAATGGGATATATATCCTTCACTGCGTCATTTTTATAGCGATTATCCACAGCGAGAAGATCGTCTATATAGCGTTTGGTGAATGAGAAGGAATGGGCTTTGAATGGAGCGGTTTTTGTATGCACCTGCATAAAGTCACATTCATAAGAGAACAGATATAGGTCAGCCAACAGGGGTGCACAATTAGTACCCATTGGAATACCTATATGCTGTTGACATAATGTGTTGCCAAATTTCACATAGAACCATTATCTAAGGACTTCACAAAAAATGAAAAACAGTATATCACACATTTAACTAAAACGTCCGAGATATCACAGAAATATTATGAGTGATACACGCTTCGTATTGCTCTTGGAGGATTTGAGTGGAATTGTTTAAACGTACAACAGAACGTGCTGCGATTGGTAGCTTTGGGGAAGATCCAAGAGATTTCAGTCTAATTCTAACAAGCGATAATAAACATGAAAAAGTTAGTACTAGGCTAGAATGATGAGCTGTAGCATTACCTTTGACACAGTTTCTTACTCCAATGGAAGTTCAGCTTCATAGCAGTACAGAAGATGTTATCCATAAAATGACCTAGTGTTGTACACGCCAACTTCTAAATGCCTATCAAAGTTCATGATAGTAGTTGGCTTGTTTGTGAAATCTAGAAAAAGTATTTATTGCATGTATTTATCTATCTCGCGATGTTTATTTTCGACTCAATTTCTACAGAGAAATGAAATGCTGGAGAGAAAAAAATCCCAGAACCAATTGAATATATTGAAGAACGATCTGATTGAGTTATAGGAATATCATTGCGTTGTAAAAAGAAATCAATACGCTTCCCCTTATACAATGCAGTCAATCTTAGTTTGCAAGCACGGACATATAAACTAACATGTGATTAATAAGTCTCCGATCAACGTTAAAATTGATGGAACGTTTGTCTTGTGACTGCGAGCGTTTCGGTCTTTAAGTAGGCACACATTTCGTCCGAGACGGTAATAGTCGGCAATTTATAAATCAAATCAAATGTATATACATGTTTGTCTACAGCCCACACACAGCCAATTGGCATCGATCGTGTTGCCAGTTCTCCACCAAACTTAGGCCAGTTGGTCGTCGAACAATCTATCTTCACTCGAAATAAATCTTACGCGAAAAAAAACACTGAGTTTGGGCGAAATCTTTATTGGGCACAAAGTTGAATGGCCAAAAATCACACAGCTAAGGATAAGGAGTTTAGGAGATTCAGTCAAAGATACTAATGAAATATGTAAGTGGGTCTGAAATCGAGGTCGTAAAGATGCCCCCAGCACAAAAACTTCTAAATGACATGACGTCTGGCGCCAAAACATTATAGGGAATTAGACCTAATAGCCTACAACCCTTTAGAAATTGAAACAAGATAAGCAAACTCGATACAAAAATCAAATGCTTCAGATGAAAAGGAGAAAATACACGCGTACTCATCTTTTTGGACATATTGCGATTGAATCAGAAAGACAAACTAATAAATGTCCAATTAATGCCTAAATCAGGAAGAAATAAAAAAAAACAGATTTCATGTGACTTCCGGTTTCAATGGTTCACTCTCTCAACCATTTGGGGCTGGTCGGAAAAAAAGTCGAAGAAAACCGCTTGTCGTGAATAGAGTTGTTTAAGTCATACATTCTCAATTCCAGATGCGATCTTAACCAAAGTACCGACGACGTGCTGGTGCCACTCACACAGCAAACCCACGTAACATCGGCTTTGTTAAATTAAATTTTATTTATACTGAGGGCAATATAGCAGAAGAAGGCATAATTATCAGAAAACCATTTGGCGGGAAAAGCGTATTGTAAAGGAACTTATTGACACTACATTATCCCACCTATGGTTGCGCATGTGAAGGATAAACTGACATATCATTATCATTATGCAACTTAATTTATCTACGTTGAATTTTGCCGTCTATGGAAGACAACTGGAAGAATTTAGGCCTATGTAGGTAAAGCAAAGCCTTTTCAGGCGATGGTCTCAGATATATAAAGGACAGGCTGGGTTTATCATAATGATCTGCTTCATATATGTTAGCTAAACTGGAAGTATAGATGGCAGAATCCGCATCGTTGGATATAAGTGCTAATAGTTTAGACTAACTAATCCCAAACTCCCATGTATCGCTCGAAACCACGTCACCTACACCTATATAATATGGTCCAGATGTCAGATTGTGTTATACCATCCTGAAGGTGGCGCCACTAGATTAAATACCTGGATCCTATGGATGCTTTTTTGTACTTAAAATAATAATGCTGTTCTGAGATGTCTTTATATATCGATGATTGCCAGAGAAAAAACACAGAACTGTAGGAGGGATGGAAAATAAATACGCATAATCGTAATATGGTCTTTTGTAAGAACAGAACAGGCAATAGGTAAATACTTTTCTGTCAGAAACAGCGTCAAATGCGTATGTTGTCATGTTCAATGTGTTCGCGTTTGACTCGACATGACAGGTCTGACTACGATCTAGCTCACGTATAACACTGCAGATGAATACTGGTGAGCGTTAAAATAAGACACGCCCACGTATGTCGATTTACCGAGACCACAGAGAGCGGTACACAGTCGATGGATTCATCAACTAAATAGTGTCTGAGAAGGCTACGTTACAGCCTACTTCAATTTCACAAATAGGATTGCACTTGGGGAACAATATTATTTCTACTCAACCGATTCGCCATGTCAGAACTATGGGGTGACAGGGCAAGGAATCTCTCCGGTCTCTACAGATAGCACCTATCACGATGCTCCGGTAAAGGAGTTGATATTGTATTGGGAGGACCGTCAATTAACTTAGTTTTAGAACATCAGGCGAACTTATTTAATAATGAAGCATAAGTTTTTGTTCAAAGCGATGGAATGCCTCGGGATGATGGAAATGCAAAACCTGTAATATATATCTATGGTTTCCAAGAATTACGTGGATTTATTTTCATCAAGAACACGAATACATGGCAATAAACTGACCTTCTGTAAGGTCCGTTGTCATAGCATCTCACGTAGAAACCCTGTCAGATCTTGTCTGAGAGGTTTGTGATGTGATGGAAGCGATCTATATAATAGCAACTGGGTCTAGGTTAATGCCACAACGTATTAGTTACAAAGAAGCGTGACGGTTTGGTCTAAAACAAAATCCCACATGGATATAACTAGTTTGGCGTTACATGGTGGACATGCGCGGGTTTTATGCCAAAATATATGTTTGAATGGGGTGTATGTTTCTTACTATTATCCCGAAGGAAAAAGGTCTTATTAGAATCTTACTGAGAAAATAGTATATGGTAGTTTGGCATACGGGAATTTCGTGTTAAGCCTTGCGTGGAGTAAATGATAAGTTAGGCTTGTATTACCTTTAGTCAGATTGCGACATTTTGATTCAGATGTTGGCACCTATCCAGGCAAAAGAGATAGCCAGAATTCAAGAGGTTGCACTTAAATAACATACAATGTCAGTTAAAACAGTAATAACACGAGACAGCCAATTTCCCCATTGAAGTAGCACGCTGACACAAAGACGAGTGTATCAGCTGATCAGTAAAACAAGGGAAAGTAATCGCGTCACACGGAGAGAACAATAGAACTTCACCGGTTGGCTAAGATAGAAAACTGACCACCAATATGTTTTTAAAGGTTTGGCAGAGATAGAGTTATGTAAAACGTTCGGCTTTTGTATTTTTCCTCAGTTTCCCCCTCTTCCATTGTGCGAAAACATCCTGCCTGTAAAGACCTTGAGGGAGAGTAATTGATTTACCAGCCGCACACTCCTGACTTCGTCATTAACCCGCCATCAGGGCTTGAGCGAGCGAGAGAGATGATGTGGCTTATTTTCTAGAAGAGGGAAGCCTATGAACATGATGAAGTAAAAAAAATAAGAAACAAGAAAATATGTTTGATAGACAAACCAGGAAGAAGTGAGAGCAATGTATGGCTTATACAGATCGGTACAGCCGTTCCCGGTTCTACGACGTCCCGTCAGTGCCACATTAAATAAAAATTGAGGTCTAGTAGTCCGTTATAACGCATGGGTTTCGTAATAACTGTTTATTGGGTGTAATTCGTTATAACAGATTACGAGATCTCAATTTTTATTTAATGTAGCACTAACGTGGCGTCGTACCGTTCTCTCTCAAAAACAAATTGGCGGAACAATATGTTTGCTCCGGAAGGCGTATAACGCACCATTCAGTCTAGGTACGATTTTCTCCACGATCTTTGTGCAATCAGTGAATACGAAACGTGTTGCTCTTGGGGTTAGACGGATCTCATCCAAGTCATCGGGCGACTGAATACACGAGTCTCTATATAGATTAGAGTTATGTCAAAACCTTCAACGGTCAAATTTAATTACCCCCAACAAAACGGTTTCGTCCGTACACGCTAACAGGCTCCGTACATAACCGGCATAATTTTATGATCTAATTACTGATTGTCTAATACCGCTACAATGCAATTTCTCGCTCTGTCCCAGAGGTAGGCCGGTAATGGCTAACACGCCCATTGCAGCGCAAATCACGGACTCTATGTGAAAAAGGTCAGCGGAAAAGTGTTGAAAAGGAGACAGAATTTCTCTCGCCAGACGAGAAGCGAAGACATGTTGTACACTGATCGAATTAGCTATACATACGGCATTGATTGCTGAACAAATTGGTCCCCGAACCAGCGCAAATTGTTTAAATAAACTTGAATGTGCCGCTAGGGAAACGTTGCCTTAGTCATACGGCCACTTATATCGAACTCTATACGGTACGGTTATGCATGCCACAAATCCATACACACTACACAAGTACATTGCAGATTGTATTCCGTGCTACATTTTACTTTCAATGCCAGCCTGTTATATACACAGACTTGATTTTTGAACATACTTGTTACAATTTAGAAAATGTCACATCATAGAGGCAACATATATAATTTTACAGGGAATTGGTTATTTAGAATACGTGTGCCGTAAATTTAGGAAATGACAATTTGATATGAAGTTTAGCCCTCCACTAAGCAATTTGTATTTATCAAATTATTTCCACAGACCCTATGTGTATTGTGCATGAAACAGCTACTGGTGGGCATGGTAATATGGACTCTCTTGAATATGGTCGTTTCGTTTGAGCATACAACGTTAACGGATTTTTACTGGTTTGAAGACATGATAAGCACTGATAATTTCAGCGTCGTAGGATAATTTTTCCTAATAAAACGAAATTAAAAAGAAAATTTATCATACTTTTTCGTTTCAAATTCTTTCTGGAATTTCAGAAAAAAAACCTTAAAAAAAAACCTAAACCACCTTTTTTTCATCTCACCTGTTTTCTATGGAATCTGATACAAATGCCATCGTCTACCATGTAATCCAATACACTTGCGTGCATTTACCATTACTCAAAGACACTGTTGAAGTGCCTAAAGTAGACCATGTTTTTTGAGACAAAAACTTCTCAAAACTGAAAGTAATTTGGTCAGTGGACCAAGTGATGTCCGTATAATATGTACACGGTAAATTCGGATGAATGATATTCACAGAATCGCCTAAAAATTGATCTATTTCGCAAAACGACCATAATAGCAATGCTGCTCTATGGGGAACCCCCTAAAAAGTTGGATTATCACCTGGAAGGCAGGCGCGACCAAAATTAGCTTTAGACACGAAAATCACACCAAAGCTGCTTTCTGAGTAGTAGATTTCTCTTCCAGAGTTTCAATTCAAAATATTATATATTTGATTGAAAAATCTTTTAAACCTCGAGAAACCGACCATAATAATACCAAGCTGATATCCAATAAGTACATGTATAGTTGCCAACATTACAGCTTCGTTCTGCATCACTGATAGATTTGGTGAAAATTTCCGGTTGTCAAAGAGACGGTTCCAAATCTGGTTTTGTGAATAATCAGAAATGTTGTAGGTAATCTTTATTGCAGGACGAAAGTTTGAAGAAATACCGTGAACGACAAGCCTGGATTGGATGTCTCGTCTTAAGACATACCGAGCCTGCTTCGCGAGATTTTAAGCGAGAGTTTCGGGGAAAATAGTGAGCTCTGACGCCTACACTTCGAAAACCGATACATGTATATGCTTATTCTCCGCCCCGGTAAGTCATTAACAACCGTAATTTCAGAAGTTACGATGTTGTACTTGTGCGTCTGAGATATTTCAGAGTTACGTTTATTCGAAAAACGGTGATTTATGTTTCAATACAATACAAAACATTCTTCAACACTTTGGCGATTTGAGGTGTACCGCAGCCTGAAAGCGCAAAGTGCCCCCTATGTATTTTCGCTATCCCTTAGGCTAGAGGGCTGAAACTTACCACACTAACCTTTGCGTCAAACGCTACTAGAAAACGTGAAAAATCCAAGATGGCCACCATGATGAGGTCACAGTGACGTAATTTAGAAAAAGGCATTCTTGGACGATTTTTCAGTCGGATTTTTCGTATTTTTTATTTGTGTGTCTTCTCCGCAAAACCTGTAGTCTGATGTGAAATAAATAGATTTTACCCAATTATCCTCGAAAAAACCCAGGAATTTTGAAGAAAAATGACGAAAACATCACTTTTCTGGTACCCCACATGGCCGCCATCTTGGATTTACCCATGATCCTCTATCTGGGAGATTTTGCCAAAAGGTTAAAATGACCCCAACATGATAAACTAAAAGTCACGGAGGATCAGCTTTCATTTTTTGGTCGCTTCAAAAAACCTGTATGATAAATTAGTAAATAATAGTCTGATGTGAAATAAATAGATTTTACCCAATTATCCTCGAAGAAAAACAGGAATTTTGAAGGAAAATGACGAAAACATCACTTTTCTGGTACCCCACATGGCCGCCATCTTGGATTTACCCATGATCCTCTATCTGGGAGGTGTGGCCAAAAGGTTAAAATGACCCCAACATGATAAACTAAAAGTCACGGAGGATCAGCTTTCATTTTTTGGTCGCTTCAAAAAACCTGTATGATAAATTAGTAATTAATAGTCTGATTTGAAATAAATAGGTTTTACCCAATTATCCTCGAAGGAAAACAGGAAATTTGAAGGAAAATGACGAAAACATCACTTTTCTGGTACCCCACATGGCCGCCATCTTGGATTTACCCATGATCCTCTATCTGGGAGGTTTTGCCAAAAGGTTAAAATGACTCCAACATGATAAACTAAAAGTCACGGAGGATCAGCTTTCATTTTTTGGTCGTTCCGGAGACAAAGAAGAAAGTTTGGTAGCGGGACATAATGCACCCTCTCATTCCCAGGTAGGTTTGAGTTTCCATGCTCAAGAAAATAATTGCGATGGAGCAACATTGCTCCCTAATTCCAATTTTATTCTATTCCCGAGGCATTGATCAGAGCATAGTTTACTTATTTGTAGCTGATCTAATAAAATCAAAAGGCTATATTTGCACATAATATATTTGGAAGATTCGTTACTTGAAAGGAATCTTTCGGCAAATGCCCAAAAATATCGAAATAGGCAAGGGAACACATATTGATCAAACCTAAATGCGTTTCATGCAATATGTCCTTCATAAATATTTTCAGTCTTCAATTCTTTAAACAGTTTGTGAAGTGTCAATGACGTTTGGAAAACATTATGTTGATTCTGTTTTACTAACCTCAATATGACACAATCCTTCTAACAAGACTCGGAACAGTATTCAATGTCGTTCGAAAGAAATATTCTAAACCCTCGCATGCATTACTTTCGTACCTGGAATAAATTGCTAGGAAGTGATGAAAATACTATCCTGTTGTTCAAATGTATGAAAGTAGTTAGCTGAATTCAGATAATAAACGAACAAAAATGCACAGTGGTTCAAATCCTGTACATTTATGCCACAGAATTGAAACCAGTAGTACACGCAACATCGTACATTCTGATATCTCAGACTGGCAATCTAGCGCTCCCAAAATCTCATTCTCATCTCATGAGACTCCTACGAAGAGTCCTGCGTGTAAATGGGAGCCATCCCCCCAAAATTTGGGGGGGTGAGTAGGCGGCGTATGATTATCTGGCTTGTCACTGACCTGCTGACTCCGCCGAGTTAGAAGCGAATTGCTAAACATAACGTGGGCTATATAATTGGGAAATGACTCTTTCCGTTTCGGAGCATAGCAATCGCGAACAAATTATTGTCGGTATGTATACTTGGCCGTGAAAGCGAGTTATCTAATACAGGAAGTAGTTCGCGGGTAGACACGGCTCGCTTTGAGAATGATGTCATGCTGCCTCGCTTTGAGATTGGAGATTCAAAAATGTCACCAGTTTACATGAGAGTCGCTTTGGTCTCCCGCGGGTAGACACGGCTCTCTTTGAGAATGAACATGCATGTGAAAGCATCATGGAGCTGCGTGTGTTAAGGTGAAATTGCAGTTTTGTTAGTAAAAATTGGAAAGAATTACTTTAAATACTAAATAGCTTATACCATTTTCATTTCTAGTTGCCAGAGCGCGGCTTTGTTCGCTCTCTCAACAGCAAAGACACTCGATCTCTCCCGCAAGCCGTCGATGAGAGCAGTGTGTGCACAGTTGCCTGGCCTGTAGGATATTGGATGGTCGATGTCTTCGTATAATTATTTCCAATAAATTATGAAAATTAATAAATAAAAAAAAAATTTAAAACAGGTTTTAATTATCTACCATACCCTGCCCTCTATGATATAGAATAAAAGAGGTCTTTTATTCTATGTCATAGAGGGCAAGGTATGGTAGGTAATTAAAAACTGCAGTAACTCGGCTTGACATTATAGAGAATGACTTTAATTGAACCAAAGATGAAAGAGAAATACACTTAGAACAAATATTTTTAAAAAAAATCGATTTAATTTTTTTATTTTTTTTTATTAATTTTCATAATTGATTGGAAATAATTATACGTAGACATCGACCATCCAATATCCTACAGGCCAGGCAACTGTGAGTGTGTGTACATACTAAATTTCCCATGCGGGCTTCTGCGTCGCCTGTCTCGCTACTAGAGCTGCTATCATCCCCGCTACTCTGATCTTCCGTATCTGAGCGAATTGATAGCCCTGAAGACCAAACGCAGCTTCCTCGTCGCTTTCACCGCTGGGATCGGAACTGCCGCTCGTCGACATGATTTCACTAAATTTACTCTATCTACCCAAATCGTCCGAAGAGCTCCGTGGTGCGTGCACATAGATTACCCGAAAAGACAGAAGAGCTCCATGCCTGGACCCTACGTCATATCTGCCTTCTGGATACAGTACAATGGCGGCACTCTGGGGACTGCGAGTTCGCGGTGTTAAAATGATTATTACTCCTTGAAAGAAAAACTTAAAAATGAGAAAAAATATCTTTTGGGTTCTATTTGGTGAGTTGATTTAATATGTATCAAAGGCAACCAAACTCGAACTTTTCCTTTAAGAAAGAACATTAACATGTTTGTTCAATCCATGAAGGATCAGCCCTTAAAATCTTTCAAATAGTTTTGTTCAAATGAATTAAATCTAGTAGATTCAGTGTATATTTACCATTTCTGAGTTGGTGGATATTTTGTCGAACTTTGAACAGCCGCTGTATAAAATTCGGAGAATTCCCATGCACAAGTGCAATATGATGTTCCCGTGCACAGCCTTGTCAATCTATATATTCCATATGTAATATGTCATATTCTTTCTAAATGTAATGTGGGTGCTTAGTACGATCTAGACGTTCAGTTTAGACAAAGATCAAAGTTTCACCATCCTTTGCATTTATCATTGCAACAATGCAATACAATAGGGAAAACTTTTAAATTTCTGATAACAAAAGACAGTTATATATAAAAATGTACCTAAATATAGCCAGTTTGATGACAGTATTTAAATCTTGCTGAAGCACTTGAGAGTTTGCGTTACCTTTTAGACGCAAAAATTGATATTTTTTATTTTATTTTTATTTTATTTTTTTATTTGACTTCTTAACTTATACATTGGTGGTTCCCTATACCACAAGTAGCCTGTTGCACATAGTAGTAATATAACATTATGTATACCACCACAGAATACAGGCTGTCCACTAGGACTGATAGCCACAACATTAAATACAGAATAATATTATAGTAAAAGTACATGAAAAAAGAAGACCTGGGATGCAGTCTAAACTCGCCCTGATGTTGAGATAGAAGGATATTCGAGGTACATAACTAATGAAATGATTAATCGAAAAGGCCTATCCAAGGGGCCCACAGCGATTCAAACTTTTCTAGTCCGAAGTTTTTTATTGCTATGTATCTGTCAACACAGTACTGGGATTGTATTATCTTCTGAAGTGCCATGATGTTTGGTTTCTCTTTTTTTGATTTTGATCTATAGATATAATGTTTCACGGATAATATTAGAAAATTTAATACTCTAAATTTTTGGGATAATATTTCCTTTCCAAAGAAAACGGTTTTTGTAGTGAAATGGATATAGAAATTTACTTTAGCATGTAGCCAGGCTTCAATATCCATCCATAACGCCCTCACGTGCCGACAATCCCAAAACAGATGTTCAATACTTTCCGAGTGCTCACTGCAAAAAGTGCAGATGTCAGACTCTTTAATATTTATTTTTTTTAGAAAAACATTTGTAGCGATTATTCTATGTAAAACGCGGTATTGTAGCCAGAGTGTAGCGGGACAGGTAGTCGTTTTAAAAGGTACCTGCTAAATGATTCTCCATTCGTCCTGTGACATATTTATGTTAAGTTTTCTATCCCATTTTTCTTGAGATATCGGTTTAACATTATCTTGTATGAGAATTCTATACATATCTTTACAGCCCTTTGCACTTTCATATAATATTCTTACATGGAAAGGTATCCTGGGTAATTCCTGGTTACATTTTATTGTGATTAATCCCAGAGTACTGATAAATTTCTTGACAGAGCTGATAATGGATCTGTATTCTAAAAAAATTGTTTTTAGATTATACCTAATTCTTAATTCCCGTAATATATAGAAATGGCCTTGTTGATCTAACAAATCCCTCACAAATTTTATCCCCTTTGATTGCCAGCTTTTAATGAATACACTTCCCCCCCCCCCCAATAGTTATTTTGTTATTATACCAAAGGCAGACGTCTGAGAGATCGTCCATAGTTTTTATTCTCAGTCTGTCCAATACATCTCGCCATGCTGTAATAACATCTCTCCAAAAAGGGTTACGTAAGGCAGCAAGGATTTTGCGTATATAGTCCTGGCCAAACTCAAACATGCCTGATATACTGGATGCACTTTGTTCCTTCAAAAGTCTCGCCCAATCTGATTTTGATACGAGCAATTTACGCAACCAGGTTGTCTTCAGAGCAGTTACAAATTTTGCAATATTTATCATTTTTAGACCACCTTCAGAATAATCTTTTGTCAAAACGTTTCTCTTGATTCTATCAGAACCGCACTGCCAAACGAAACTGTAAAAGGTTTTATTCAGTTCTTGTAATATTTTATCACTGGGGTTTGGGAGGGACAGAATCAGATGGTTAAGTTTTGATATACATAGAGATTTTAGGACCGTTATTCTGCCCAGTGGAGTAAGCAATCGTTTCGACCATTGTTTCAGTGTACATTTAATTTCCTTTATTTTTTTTGCATAGTTAAGCTCCACCATGTCAATCAAGTTGATTGAGAAGTTAACACCCAGTAGGTTGAATGAGTCTGAACCCCAATCAAGTTTCCATCTATGATGAAAGGTTTCCTTACTGAATTTCTTACTTCCTATCCATATTGCCTTGGTCTTCGTCTTGTTTATTTTTAAACCTGATATGTGAGCAAACCGCTCGAGGAGAGTCAGCGTAGCGGAGAGAGAAGGAAGTGAACCATCTAGAATAAATGTAGTATCATCTGCATACTGAGAGATCTTGTAGTCTTCGCCGCCAATACGAATGCCTTTTATATCTTTGTTATTTTTTACAAGCTGTGACAATATTTCACAACAAATGAGGAAGATGTATGGAGATAGCGGATCGCCTTGTCTACAGCCTCTCGAAATTTCGAAAAATTGAGACAGGTATCCGTTCTGTATTACAGATGAGGAAATCTTCGTAGTAAAGAGATTTATCCAGTTTATAATTGTAGGTCCAAATCTGAATGTTTTGAGAGCGTAGGATATAAATGACCAAGATAAAGAATCAAAAGCTTTCTCAAAATCCACAAAAAGTAGTAGGCCAGGAATGTTTTGTTCGGCAGTAGCGTGCATTAGGTCATAGATGAGTCGGATGTTGTCCCCTATAAATCTCCCTGGAATAAAGCCAGACTGACATTCAGATATAATCTCATTTAATACTGATTTTAGTCTGTTAGCAATGCAACCGGAAGCAATTTTATATATAACATTCAGTAAGGATATCGGCCGCCAGTTTTTTAAAAGGTGTTTGGGTTTATCCGGTTTGGGTATACACGTAATTATTCCCCGTCTTTGGGTTGTGGAAAGCAATCTTTTATCATATCCGCAGTTCAGAGATCTCACCACAAAGTGACCGACATCCGACCAGGAAAAATTCAGTAGAAAAGCCGTCAGATCCCGGGCTTTTGTTACTCTTCATCTGTTTCAGATAATTAGTGACCTCTTCGTATCGAAGTGCACCCTCTAGTTTAATAGCTGACTCATTTCTTAATGGAGTAATATTTATATTGTTTATAAGATCATTGATATCAATCTCGATGTTATCTACATCTTGGCTTCTATATAAATGTGAATAAAATTGTTTTGTTTCTTCTAATATTTCTGTTTGATTTGTTATCATTTCTCCGTTAGCTTTTTCTATCTTAGGAACTGTCTTACTCACATAATTTCTTGCCTCGAGTTTACAGAAGTAACGTTTAGGTTTTTCACCTTCCTCTAACCAGCGGGCACGAGAGCGAATATAGCTTCCATGCAGTTTTTCTCTTCGCAATACTTCCAGCTCTTTCCGTTTTTCTTCAATCAGGTCTGACTGTAAATGATACATTGATTCTGCTTCCCGTATGTCTTCTATAATTCTGTCTTCTCTTTGACGCATTTTTTTTTTCCTAAAAGAAGAGTATGAAATAGTTACACCCCTAATTTCCATCATCAGAACTTCTAAAAAGAGTTGCTCATCAATTGTAAATAACAAGTCTTCATTTTTTATTGTGCCTATTTTTTCTTGATTGTATACGGGAAGAGCATATTGCTTTTTTATCTCAGAAATCTTACTTTGGACTTTCGTAGTGTATTTATTATCCTTAAGGAGAGAATTGTTGAATTTCCACAGACCATTTCCTCGGGTAAACTCATTAATTTTAAATTTTAGTATCACAGGCGAATGGTCGGATCTATAGCTAGCATCTATTGTTATGTTCTGTACATCCTTCAGAATATTGAGAAAAAAGTCTAACCTTGCTTGCTTAACTGGGTTCCTCCGTCTCCATGTGTATCTACGTACATACGGGTATTTGTATCTAAAAGGATCTACTAGTGCTTCAAAAATTGATGGTAAACCCCCCACCCCAATAATCCTTAAATGTATGATTCGTGGGACATATCCGGTAGCGAAACCCTTTTAAGGACGTTCAGCCGGGAAGCAACCTTCTTACATAATAGAGTCAGAAATAGCAGTGCATCACGGGATATTTTCCATTTTAAAAACATTTGATTGGTCAGTTCAAATTTTCAAATGAAATTCTGGCATATTCATTGGCTTGCGGACAGAAGGAGAAAACGCAACCAATTCATTAAGACATTGAGTAGTCTCGATTCATTCTCTTATTTTGTGCAAAAAGAAACGCATTCTCGATAGATATTTTGGAAAGTCCAGTCTCAGTTCACATGATCTGTGGTAGGTCTGGAGAGCCGAAAGTTAGCAAAAAGATCTTCATGGATTATTATTTCTTTTCCATTCCAGGTGGGAAGCCGAATAATTTTTCAGCTAGGAAGCATACTCTTGATAATTATGGCCGTCTGTGGGAAGATAAGTGCCGTCTTTGTCACGATACCAGACGCTGTGATCGGGGGGACCACCATGATGGGCATGGGTAGTCTGACTGGTGTGGGCCTATCTTCCTTGCACTCCGTTAACCTGAAGCTGGCCAGGAATTTTGTCACCATTGGGCTCTCCTTAATCATGGGTATTTTTGTGCCACAAGCGATAACGTCGAATCCTGGCATCATTGACACGGGTAGGTCTGAACATTCGAAAGTGTACCTTCGTGTATTTTTTAAGCTCGAAATTCTATTAAAACGGATTTTTTTAAGGTTACTTCTATTTTTATTTTTGTACATCACGGGCAGACAGGACTTAATAAATTTCATCTTCATGCAACCCAGGATCGCGCAATCGATATCCTTTATTTCATGTCACAATATCCTTGGTAAACGGAATTAGTGCAAGTTAAATGTGCATTAGGGAATTCAACTATCTGTCCTACACAGTAAAAAAAAGATTACTTGAATTTTCTTAAATAAGAAAAACATTGCATTGACTTTATTACAGGGTTAATCAGTACAAAAGATAAAGCAAGAATATTTGCAGGAAAAGGATTGGTTCAAAGAACTATTCTGTTGCTTTTTAATAATTATAAGGTTAGCTTATCAAAATTTAGCAGAAAATATTTATTTCTCTCATCAAGAAAACTTTTCTTGGGAGCCACTCACGATAAAAAAATAATTTTCGGAGTTTGTAACTCCTGTTCAAGAATAAATTTCTTACCTATGAAATTATTTTTCTTACGAAAGAAACTATTTTTTCTGCAAGAGTGACAAACTATGAAAATATAAGAATATTTTTCTTTAAAGATCTTGTATAAGAATATTTATCTTGAGTGGCTCCCAACAAAAGTTTTCTTGATGAGAGAAATAAATATTTTCTACGAAATTGGAAAAATAAGCAAACCTTATAATTATTAAAAAGCAATAGAAGAGTTCTTTGAACCAATCTTTTTCATTCAAATAGTCTTGCTTTATCTTTTGTACTGATCTTTTTTTACTTTGTACATATTAGCAGTCCAATCGATTGAGACGCTGATTCTCGAATCTTGAGTTATACAGATGCCAATCGTGTCTCGATTTATTCCGGTTAATCTCCATCGTTTGTATCGATATTTCCTGCCGAAGTCCAAAACCATCTTGATTCTCCTCGAAATCATTCGACTAGTTTCAAGATCGAATCGCGATGCTTAAAAGGAAGCTACCAACCATTCTGCTTATCTGTAGGCCTATCGATCTGCGGGAAGAATCGGTCCGGTTTTTCTCCGTTTTCCCCGTATAAATTGACGGATTAATGGCCTTGATTTTAAAACGAAGCGACAGGCTTCAAGCCTTCAAAAAATCCAAAATGTTACATTACATTATTCACTCTGTGGATTGGTGAAAAAACATTATGAAAAAGTAAATTTTGTACGGAAAAGTAAGGAGTTGTTGGACGTCTTGTGTGCTGTCAGTCAAGACATCTGGTCTTGACTGACAAGACTGGAGGTTATCCAAGCATGGTTAGTTAACACATAATGATAAAATGATCAAGCAATTAATTTTCTTCAAACCTTTTTAACAAATGATATTTTAGACAGATTTAGATTTACGCAACATAAGTAGGGTTGTGGAAAAAGATGCCGACGAACTGCCAAAAGTCAAATGACCCCATTGGCATATAATTATATAAAAAAATATAACAAGAACCCAAACAGATCCTTGAGATTTGTATCCCAGTCCCGCTTTTGTTGTAGATGTTCATGTTGACATCACGGTCCCTAGTACCGACTTGAGCATATTAGATGCAAATATTGAAGGCGATTATATACTATCCCTGTCATCTAGTGAAAAATGATCAACGATTTCACCGTAAAATAGAAGAAACGGTCCACAGGAGAAGTTTAATAGAATGAAAGTTCTTATTCAGAACACATACCCGTGAGGTCCGACGCCGACAGTGATTCATTCTCCACCATGTTTACCAGTCGCAAAGCCGCAATCACGATGATTTGTACAGAGAGAAAGACTCGGGGACGAAACTGACTGCATAATTCTGAAAACATCACAAGAACCCAAAGTGACCCCTATGAGTTGTATCCCAGACACACTTTCTGTTGTAGCTGTTTAGGTGGACATCTTGAATGACATGACCACACGGCCCCTGTCACCGGCTTGAGCGATATTAGATACAAATATTTCAGGACGATGATGTAATAGCACAATCAAGTCATCTCTTGAAAATGTGACCGCAGGATGGTAAAACACGGCCACAAAGAGGGAGTATTTATTGAATGCAAGTTCGTATTCAGAACTTTTCAGAAACTATCGACCATAGATTGAAACAATTCACACATCGTCATGTGCTAGGTTTCTCCGTTAAAAGAATTACTATGTTTCCAGATTGTCCTTCCAATAACTGGCTTGTTATCTGGCGTGAACTCAGACAATTTGAACTTAACACTCTACATACGCAGAACTGATTAATGTGCCTAATCTTCTTGTCAAGTTCGACTCCATTCTAACGATATCCGAGATTTGAAGACGGTGTTATTTTTGGATTTTTCTTTTGAACTCTCATAAAATCATTTTCAGGACGGAATAAAAAAAATTAGGCACTCTAACTTTGTTTGAACTGGATATCATAGGAATCTGAACGTTAAAAGTATTGTTGATGAATACTTTAGAAGTTATTAGCGAGGACATCTGAAAATTTCCACAAATCGCTCCATTTAAAATAATTCAGAATACAATTGTCACTACATTCTAAATTCCCGGAATGAATAGCTTTCATGATATATATAATTCGTTTTGGTGATTTCATTTATTGCAATTTAAATGAGCAAAAACTGATAAGGTGTCGGAAATATTATCACTCAGGATACGGCAATACTATAACACTTTCCAATACGTTCCACTTGACTACACGTATAAGCTTAGAATGGACTTCCTTGATATTACTGATTTGAAAACATTATTTATTATACTTTTAAGCAAGCGGTCCTCTCGAGAATTCCTCACCTTGAGGTAGATAGCTGTGAAATATCAGGTGATTTATGTTTACAGGTCACTCTTCGGATTCCTCTACCATACACCTTTTCAACATTCATATAAATGCTTTCTGTTTAAACGATCGATGTATGGTTCAAAATAATTTTGTAGAATGAAATTCCGCTTCCATATTATTATGAAAGATCCGGCTGATTTGATACCGTACGTTTAATTAATTAATAAATTTAGATTAATTTCTCGACGAACAACAATCATGTATTCAATCAATAATCCATTGTACTAAGGTAAATTTAGGGGTGAAGATTCCAGTTATAGAGAATTCTCTTGTGGGAACAAGTACTCATTCAACTGAGAAGTATGAAAATTGGGTGAGAGTATCTGGTCAAATGTGAGTCCGGATGGTAAGGCCCCTAGGTGAATGCTTATCGTAATCAGACAAAAAGAAATCAAAGAAAACGAAACAAAATGGAAAAACCTTCAAGACCCCAAACGGCCTTTTGCCTCTCTGTGATGAAGCAGATATTGGTAATTCCACTATGGTATTCGCAGCTGCAAAAGTTAGTAAGAATGATGAACAGAACGAAGCCCGGATTCTTTGCTACATGATGAGGCGTCTGATTTTACTGCAGAGGTTGTGGAACCATCAACAGTTCAGACTCGGAGAGCGTGGCTAATGAAAGCCTGCGGCTAATTCGGGAAGTTTGCGTATAGAACACGGTGATTACGTTCCGCACCACTCAACGTCTCATCTTACACATCTGGTAATCGATCAAACTAAGAATATACTCGTAGTCTATAGTTAGAAAAAATATTCTGAAACAGGGAAGCCGGGAAGCCGATGAAGTAGATCGGTGGAGCGTGACTAATGAAAGCAGGCGGCGTTCCATATCTGTTCAGCGGACCGTGTCTATAGCCGGAGGACATATATGGCATTGTTTGACTCTATTATAAAACGACACTACGTCTCGCACGAATGATATTAATTATTACTGTCACTCATCTTACACACTGGTGATAAATTCCTCGCGGTGTTCTCGAATCATCTAATGGCCCTTTGAAGGTGACATCAGTTCTATTTTTAGACTCAACTAATGGTATATTTAAGGAGCTTGATAACACCTTTCTCTTAATATAAAATAGCTCGTGACAACGTCGAAAAGACATACGTACATTAAGAGGACGAACTGAGGACTACCTTCAAACGATTATTATGGGTAAGCTTTTCAGCACATTTGGTTTTCCCCATAGGTTAAGAGCCTATTGCTAAACTTATACTATGTGGAGTTTTTCCTTACATGGGTAGAGGACATTTCCTTATTTACATAGGTAGAGTATCCAAACGGACATCCTCCGCGGCTTAACCGTAAAGTTAATTCGATTTAAGGTGAACCGCTTTGTTGACTAAGATCTCTTGCTCACCGGAACCGTGAAAAAGAGTTCAGTGGAGATACCAATTTCGACATACCCCCTGACGTCATAGCGAAGTCAGCCAACTAGGAGCGCGATTTATAACCTTATGATGCTTTTGATACTCAGTCATACGAGACGATGAATGATTTATAACATATCTAGGTGACATACCATACTAGTCCTCCATACATTCACATCATTATTATCAAGCGGACGATATATATATATGTAAGTCCAAACACGCTTTAATCATGATCAGGACGTGTATGACACCATTCTCAATGCGACCTAAGCAGTCAAGCGAATTACGACTAGATATATATTACAAAGGTATGTAAGGTATAATGAGTGTTACAAGGATACACTTCCTCACGCACGAGTGGTTATAGCCCGAGGGCAACTGTGGCGATGTTTGATATATACTTCGTCACGCACGATTGGTTGGTTCACCGAGACGACTATGTTTCCCCGTAAAGTTCATTAAGATATACTCGATACATAGACAGAATCCGTAATTATACGCCTAAAGCCTAGAAATTTCGTTTCAGACCAAAACAATTTTTCGATTTTTTTTTTTTTTTTTTTTTTTTTTTGACTTTCGTCGAATTTTCCATAAATTACCCATGGCGATATCTCGGGAAGTAAGGATGATAGCGACTCGCGGCTTATGGCGTCGTATTCCACTCGTATAGATGCGCGATAAAGGTCCTATACAATTTTATCGCCCGACGGTATCTTTCGCCGCAATTAGACGATAATGGGTGTCACGTCATTCGGCGATTTCTCGGAAAATAAGCGACATACGGGCTCACGGATTGCGACGTTGTATTCCTCGTGTAGGGGTCTACCGTAAAGGTCCTATACGAATTTATCGTATCTCCGTAAGTTTCGCCTCTATTCGGCGTCGAAATACGCTCCGTTTACTTACTTAACCGGACATGGAATGCGTCCTTGCGAAAATAACCACTGAATCTTCAAGGTCGGTGTCGTCATCATCTTCTACTAGTACCTCTTCGTCGCTACTCTCAACCACGGCCTCTCGCTCAGTAGGTCTCATCAAAATGGGAACAATGTAGTGAGGTGAACGTCGTGGATCTGCCATAGTGTCTCGAATGAGTGGAATGACAGATCATCGGGCGAGCCGTGTTTTATAGAACATGTGTGGACGTAATTTTTTTAATCGCTCATAGATTCTGCTAATTCTGTTTTGCTGATTTAGAATAAAGGGATGCATAATTCTAGCCGTACCAGTAACCAGGAGGTAGACCATCGGGCGATCCGTGTTTTATTTAACATGCGTAGACGTAATTTTTTCAATCGCTCATAGATTCTGCTGATTCTGTTTTGCTGAGATCGAATAAAGAAAAGCATAATTCTATCCGTGCCAGTAGCCAGGAGGTGCGACGTTAACTATAGCGCAATATGTATAAGGCCGTATCTCGTTCGCGATGGAGCGTGACTAATGATTACATCGAGCAGTGGTTCCTATTGTCCACCATATATCTGAAATATATGCAATTGCTCAAAAAAAACCCAACATTAAAATCTGAACAAACATCATCGCTAGCTCATTTCATCCACTCTGAACGTGTTGACAGCATATTAATTAGTCGCCGGAGGTATTCTCCATTTCTCCGACGTCTGACACACGACGGAACGCTCCACTGTTGTGAATTGACATCATTATAAGCTACACAATTATCTCTGCCCCGAGGTAATCACCTATGTGTAAGTCTATGGATATAACATAGTGACCACCACTGTGTATTCACGCGAGACTAATTAGTTATATACGAGCAAAACTTCGCTCAATAAAATAGTGTTAACAAGTCATGACGGGGTCAACTGATCTGATTTCTAGCATTCGTTCAAGCATGTATAGTAATATCTACTTCAATACGACCGCCTAAGCGACGATATATTCCGGTTTGAACAATTTCATACACGGTTATGTCAAACTACGCGGAAGCGTGAAACATGTTATAAATAACTGTCACAGGTTGCTTTCAATATATTATAACATGATAACTTACGTGGTTGTTGGTGAAATGTGTCCGTCTTGTACAGGACGGTCGTCATTCCTACTGACAAATTTAAGCGCCAGGGCAGACATTCAATTACTCACTCGTTGATTCCTATGTTGTTTAACGAGTCCATATAGGAAGACTGTTAAAATATGTACCTAGAGCTTCAATATTTCGTTTCCCACCAAAAATAATTTCTTTTTTTTTAATTGTCTCATACTGTCATATATAAATACGGTGGTTCGAGAGTGAGTATCCGTCCCAATTAACCAACTAAGTATCGAAGTCGTATTGATTCCAATGATGATACTGCCGAATGCAGCATGAAATGCTTATATTCCTTAGTTATGCCCCTACAGCCTCCAAATTTTGTTTCGGAGTAAAAAAAAATTCCGATTTTTTTTTTTTTTTGGCCGATTTTCGTCGAATTTTCTACAAATTACCGATGGCGATATCTCGGGAACTAAGGATGATAGCGACTCGCGGCTTACGGCGTCGTATTCCTCTCGTATAGATGCGCGATAAATGTCCTATACAATTTCATCGCCCGACGGAATCTTTCGCCGCAATTAGACGATAATCGGTGTCACGTGATTCGGCGACTTCTCTCGAAATAAGCGACATACGCGCACGCTGTTTGCGGCGTTGTATTCCTGGTGTAGGGATCTACCGTAAAGCTCCTATACGAATTTATCGTATCTCCGTAAGTTTCGCCTCTATTCGGCGTCGAAAACTTTTTCTTTGTAGCTTACCACGAATACTTCCCTAAGGTGTCATTACGACGACGCTTGCACCCGTGGACACGTGTGACTGATCACTTCTCGCGGTGTTCACGAGTGCCTATCGAACCATACGAAAATATCTTATTTTAGAAACAATATTATAGTAATTCCTCCTCATATACACAGACACACACACATAGGTTAGTAGGTCAAGTTGACGTGATATTCCTGTCAAAAGGTAACTTCCGGTCACCTATCTTTCCCTACATATCGGTCTGTTAAGCCTTATCCTAACGCCCGAGCATACCAGTTTTTCTTTCTGGGCAAAAACCCCGTTCTATTTATAGATCACTCGCAAGTAGTAGACAACGGGGAGTTTCGGAGGTGTAATGAAGAGCGTTTGGGGAGATGGACTACCTGGTAGAATTACCTTAGCGTATGTGAGGAGGAGGAGGAGGAGGAGGAAGAGAAAGAGTGAGGAGGAATGAGGAGGAGTGTGGTGGTGGTGGAGGAGGAGGAGTGTAGTGGTGGTGGTGGTGGAGGATGTGTGTGTGTGTGGGTGTGTGGTGGTGGTGGTGGAGGAGGAGGGGCAGGATGTGTGTGTGTGTCTGTGTGTGTGTGAGTGTGTGTGGTGGAGGAGGAGGAATTATATGACTACTATAAATAGAGACAAGACAATACTGTAGCGGATTTCGATCCAATATCACCACCGAATATGCGATTTCTCAGTTACAGTACTTCTTCACCAGTACTAACTCAAAACTCAATTGGTAGCGTGAATTTTCCCAGTGGTATATGGATTTCCCCATTCGTTAGTAGCATTTCTTCATGGAGACGCCCGCTACTGTGTGATTCGTCATATAAGTCAAGTCCTGCCGATATTCATTCGGTCATTCACTATTCAAGATATCTCTATTCAATGAGCAAGTTAAGTCCCGTTTTAAAGTTCAACAAATAAACAGCAAACAGTTTTATTCGTAAAGGCAACATGTATATGGGTATATGATGAGGTTAACTGGTGATATTCTGATCTGAGGTTCACGGAAAAGTTCAATGACTAATGTAGGAATTAATATGAAAAACTTGTCAGCCTGAGATATGGGTATTTATTCATTTCCGGTACTTGATACTTTCAGTCCCAATAAATCTGAAACTGTACTTCAGAAGGAATAATGCCAAATAATTATTGGCAACACTTCCCAAGATAATACGGCTTGAATAGTTCAGTCCCAGAAGTTGAAATTTAATATTTGTGTGAAAAACAGTCACTGGATTCTGGTACACTGCATCACATGGTTAATTTTGGGACTCCCAGTCCCAAATTGATGATTATGAGATCACGGAGTCAAATTGGGACTCCCAGTTCCAAATCAATAATTTATGGTATAATTTAGTTCACTTGGGACTCTCAGTCCCAAATTGATGATTTCAGGGGTAATTGAGTTCATCTGGGACTCCCAGTCCCAACATGAGAATATGGCACCAACAGAGTCAGTCAAACTTGAAACTGTATATATTACTCCTAGAAAACTGGGAATATCAGTCCGAATAATGAAATGGGAAGTCCAGTGTCACAACTTGGAACTCTCAGTCCCAAAACAGTACTTGGGAAAACTGGTGTCAGAACTCTCAATTTAACCCTATTGTGGCTGACAAATTAATCATTACTGTACTTTTCTTCAGTTTCTTGTTCCAAAACCTACATCCATGTTTCTTCGGTCAGAAAGGAACTCCAATCAGTTTAACAGTACAATGCTTAAGTATACAAATTGAGATGTTGCCCAGATGATGGTCAGAGATCATCTGAGAAAATAATGGGAATTGGACTTGTATTTATAGCCAACACTCATGAATGTTCATAAGGTACGGTACCTGGTACCAACAGTCCCAAACATGCACTCAGAGGTTTGATTGGCTAAAACCGAAAATACTATGAATATTCATGAGCATAAGAAAATTGCAAGATGGCAGCTATAGAAAATACAGGAATTTGTTTCCTCATACTAATTTTGAACAATACATTTCTGACAGGAATATTTAGAAAAGGGGAAACAACTTGATACAGTTAAATTCAGCATTCCTTAAATTTCAAGTTAGGTCCCTTAGGTTTACTCTCCATGCTACAAAGAGCGGGAATGATTGTCGCAAAGTGACGAGAACGTCAGGCGGCATTTACCGAAAACGGCGGTAAACATGCTGGTTTATGAACAACAACGACGAGAGAGCTCGTTACATCTCACAAAACTGGGCGCACTATCGCACTTTACGATCGATAATAACCATAAACAGTAAGTGATAATAACTCTGAACATGGGAATTTATTGTTTAAGTATCGTTGCAAGGTGAAAAATGATATTCACGGCCGAAAACATTTGTCAAAATGACAAGCTTGAAAAATATCAAACATGGCGGAAAGATCGTAAGACCTGACACCAGCCGAAATAGTTAAATAATTTTGTGGCCACGTAACTTCAGCTGCTGATACTTAACCAATAATTTCTTTCACATGTCTAGACAATACACAGCGAAGAACTTTATCCAATTCGAAAGATAAATAACTACAACTTACGTTTGAACGAGTCTGGGGTCTTCCCGGCCTGTACTCAAAAAGATGGGCGTGGCAAAGGACCAGGGCGCGAATTACAATTACGACAACCCCAATAAAAATTAGATACAGACAATAAAGCTATCCCTGTACCCAATATTCACACACCAAGAGCTTCACAACTACAGGGCCCTGACCAGTAATTTTAGTACAGGTAACAATAATAAACTTTGACCAAAATATTTCTATATCACCATACATTTCCATATAACCAGGGAGGGGGGGGGGGGGTGGGAATTTGGTCCTAATGACACATTCAAGTTTATTTCACTCAGGAGAAATTCAGCAAAAACACAATTTCGCCACACCATCCCCTTCCACAAAAATTGCTCGTCCCGAGCAAGGCAACAACAGGGCATGACGACTAATGACAAGGATGGAAATGTATACAAAGGTCTCCAGCGATAATAGGAAATCCCCAAACCTCGTTCAAAGACATGAAATATAGATGAAGGTGAGTGCGATGTACTTATATGCTTAAAATGTCACTATGAATAGTCTCTGGCAGGTTTTCAAGTTAAGAAAGATAGAATTAGATTCAGCGGCGCGTTCAAGTTAACTTATTTACACAGTTCCAGATCTGTCCAAGTCTCAAAAGATATGTTTATGACGCAGGAATATCCGTCTGACGAACAGTTTCAAATTTAAATTGTTCTTAACTTTTGAAAATAGAATCATCAAATTATGAAATTTAAAGTCACAACAAATATATTACATGACAAGGAATGTTCTGTGTTTCTTTTCTCTACTCTTCAGATGACACCCTCCGGGTACCGCAGAGGACACACTTTGAGGAAGCATAGGACTCGATCACTTCTTCCTTCACAGTGGTAATCTTGCCATCGGAATAAGATGTTGTCTTCATTCTGTGGATATGTGGATAGCCAACAGCCTCGTCACTCCTAGATGTTATGATCGTTGGTATGGAGTTACCACCTTCCTCCATTGGACTGGCTCTCTCAAACTGGTATATACATGTCCCCGAACTCGAGACGTTTCCAATACATTGACAAACCATAGGGTTGGGAAGAGCAGAACTAATGGCCAAGGCAGAAGAGCTGTGGGAGATGTTTCCAGTAGACTGATGGGCCAGAGAGTTGGTACTGACAGAACTGGTGACAATGGTGGCAGAGCTCGTCGAAACAGATGCTGGAGTAACATCAACAGGGTGTTGATTGGTGGTGACAGAACAGGTCACACTTGCAGCTGAGTTGTTCAAGTTGACAGTGGGCGTGGGCGCTGACGTCATGGATGGAATGGTTGAACTGATGACTGGTCTACACTCTTGATTCGAGGTTACTGACACTGGCTTCAAAGGGGAAGTAGCTGGCGATGTCTCATCATTCGATGTAATGGTAGCACACTGTGCAATGGTGGTGACTGGTGGAGTTGTCAGGAAAGACCAGAAATCCGGTGTCACAATTTCCTCCACATCGTCAGCCTCAGCCTGACTCTCGTAGGTGATTATCAGCTGCTCTGGGAAGTCAAGAGTTGCTGTAGTGGTGGATGGTATATGACCCACAGGTGTCAAAATAATTTCTTTCCTCGGAATAGCCTCTGCATCTGACACATCCAGGTTGATCCGATGCACGCCGGTGGTCTGGACTTTTTCGACCGTGGTCCGTGGAGACGATTCCGGGGAAATTATTACTGGAACACTAGATATCCTCCGACTTTGGTCCACTGCAACACCTGCCCTTCTACCTTCGTCCAACAACGGTGTCCCTGGACTACAGACAGATGAAGGTTTAGATTTTACCTGTTGATGTGGTTTGACAGGGGCTCGACGCACTTTTGGGGCCTTCACCTTTACTTGCTGTGCGACTCTCCCTCTTCTCCTTACCCATGGGGAGGAAGTACAGTCATCCATATGCTTGTACATGCGTGCCCTACTCCGCATAGGCATCTGGCAATAGGGACACTCTTCAAGCTGATTCTTACAGGTCACCTTGTGACGGTACATGCTGGATTTGGACTTGAACTCTGATCCACAGTGACAATAAAAGATTGACTCCGACATCTGTAAATATAAAGCCTTCATTAAGTAGCAGTTCAACATTGTCTTTTCAACTGTAAATTTGTTCTCATTTGTCGTATGTAATATGTATTTTTAGTTCAATGAAACATGTTCATTTGATATATTTGTCTGTTTTTATCCACAGTCCAAGTCGGTAGATTGTCATGCAATCACACTGTCCATGATGTGAAGTCGGTTCCCTCATACAGCTTCAATCGATCATAATGGACCAGTTTCTTCTTGGCATTGGGATGTTTCTGCAAACGATATACAGTGTCATCCATTTTCCCAATGATTTGGAAGGGACCTGTCCAACGACAGGCTAACTTCGGAGATAACTTCTTGTGACGCGCATTATCGTACAGCCAAACTGCATCACCGATCTCGAAGACTTTCCCCTTCTTCCCAACGTTATAGTTCCGCTTTTGTCGCTCTACGTTTTTCCTTTGAAATTCTCTGGCCCTTTCATGGGCTATTTCTAAGCGATCACGTAGCTCAGCGGCATATTCGGTTCCTTCCGTGGTCGGCATTTGTATTGGTCTACCGGTTATTGGGTCTACTGGAAGAGTTATCTCTCTTCCCAGCATCATCATGGTTGGTGTCTCCTGTGTAACATCATGTATGGCTGATCTATATGACATCAGAGCAAATGGTAGCTGTTCGTCCCAGTTGCGTTGATTTTTATCCACCATCATTGCGAGTCTGTCTTCAAGAGTTCTGTTAAAACGTTCCACCATTCCGTTCGACTGTGGGTGGTACGGCGTAGTACTAGTTTTCTGAATATCCAATAACTGACATACCTCCTTAAGAACGTTAGATTGGAAATTGGTACCCTGGTCGGAGTGTAACTGCTCTGGCACACCAAATCGACAGATGAATTCCTTTACGATTTTGTCAGCAACAGTTTCTGCTTCTTGGTTTCGTATGGCATATCCCTCGACCCACTTGGTGAAATAATCCTGTAAGATGAGGATATACTGGTTACCCTTCCTCGTCTTTGGCAATGGACCCAATACATCCACTGAAACGCGTTCCAATGGTACACCAACTGTGTACTGTCTCATGGGTGCTCTTGGCCTATGGCTAGGTGATTTCCGGGAACTACATTTATCACACTGCTTGCACCACAGACGGATGTCTCTACTCATGGCATACCAGTGATAACGCATCTTAATTTTGGGAATAGTCTTCCCACATCCCAGATGACCTGCTGTTTTTTGATGCATGTAACTGCTGAAAGACTTCCTTCCTCAGTTCAGGTGGCAGTAGAATCTGATAATGGTGACTATGCCCATCTTCGGTTTCCCATCTACGTTGAAGTACAGCATTTCTGAATGATAGCCTATCCCATTGTGCCCAGTAGCATTTTGTTGCTCGATTCTGCGACGAAACTTCAGTCCAGTCGGGTCGATGTTCATCTTTTGTTTTGGTTTCTATTATCCATTGGAGGTCCTTGTCCTTCCTTTGAAGATCAGCGATGTTGCGTTCAGACCATCTGCCGTGGGACTCTGTGGAACAGGAAACTTCTGGCAAAGATGGTGCTGCCATTTCATGTTTCTTCTGTTGTACTTTGGTGTGTTGTCTTGTTGTAACAGCTCGTATTTGTGCTGCATATGGTTGAGGTTTACGTCGGCGCTGATACTTCTGTCTGTACGTCCAATTTTTAGGAATCCACTTGATCTTTGTTTCTATGGTTCCCACGGGTCCAGAGTGATCGGTTTGGGTCTCAACATCTATAGTCTCTGGGATCAATTTCAGAACTTCCTCAACTGCATTGACTGTGGTATCCGTATACCCAAACTTATCACACCACTTACACGGGATTCTGGATAAGGCATCTGCATTCCCATGTAGTTTACCAGGACGGTGAATAATCTCGAAATCAAATGTACTGAGCAAACCTAGCCATCTAGCGATTTGACCTTCGGGTTCTTTGAAAATCATCAACCATCTGAGAGCATTATGATCTGTTCTCACGGTAAAATGTCTACCATACAGGTAGTGTCGGAAGTACTTGACAAAGGTCACTACAGCAAGCAACTCTCGGCGTGTCACACAATAATTTCTCTCGGATTTACTAAGAGTTCTGCTAGCATAGGCAATGACTTTCTCTTGACCTTCCTGAATTTGGGATATAACAGCTCCAATCCCAGTATTACTTGCATCTGTATCAAGAATGAAATCGCCATGGGAACTTGGAAATGCTAAGATTGGGGTACTGCTCAATTTAAGTTGTAAGGTTCTGAAAGAGGTTTCACATTCTTCAGTCCATTTGAATTCCTTGTTGTTCTCGGTTAACTTATGTAATGGCCTTGAAATGGTTGCGAAGTCCTGTATGAAGCGTCGATAGTAGGGTCCCAAACCAAGAAAACTTCTTACTTCCGTAACTGTAGTTGGTGTAGGCCAATCCTTGATAGCTTGAACTTTCTGGGGTTCTGTTGAAATACCCTTGCTTGAAATGATGTGTCCCAAATAGTTGACTTCATTTTGAAACAAATGGCACTTCTTGGGTTTAAGTTTCAGTCCCGCTTCTTTCAGGCGTTGAAATACTTTGCGTAGATTGTTGATAGCCTCATCGAAAGATTTGCCAAATACTATGATGTCATCTATGTATATCAGGCAAATTTCCCACTGGTACCCTGCTAGAACTAATTCCATAAGGCGTTCAAAAGTGGAAGGCGCGTTGCATAAGCCGAATGGCATAACCTTAAATTAATAGAGCCCACTTCTCGTGATAAAAGCTGTCTTCTCCTTGGCGTCCTCATCTAGCTCCACCTGCCAGTAGCCGCTAGCAAGGTCCAGTGTTGAAAAACAGGTTGCACCATGCAGTGAATCATGTGAGTCATCAATCCTTGGCAGAGGGTAGGCATCTCTCACCGTGACCTGATTTAGCCTTCTGAAGTCAATACAGAATCTTAAATTACAACACATATAAGGGAAGTGGGAAGAGGTGCCGACATACTGACTGTGTCACATGACTTCACAGAATAGTCTTCTGGTTAACCTATTCTAAAGCACATACCAAGAATCCAACGATTCGTGATATGTGTTGTATATCAGGTGCGCTTTTATTGTACCTGTTCATGTGGCAACTTGGATGATATGACCACACGGCCCCTAGCACCGGCATAAGCGGTATTAGATACACATCTAGAGAGCTATGATGGAAATGCTCTGACAACTCGTATACTGGTGATTGGTGAGCTGTTTCGCTGTGACAACTCGTACATTGGAGATTGGTGAGCTGTATCGTCGTCAGATGTAAATGACGGCATTTAACACAAAAGACTAGTCTGTAATGCCCGATGTTGACCCAGCATCAACTTCCCACAAGTGCCAACATATACCAAAGACCAAAAGGTCTGTACAGGGGGCGGGCCTCGGGGACGAAACGTCCACCAGCAGAATCTCGCCATATATAGGAAAAAATTACAACACATATAAGGGAAGTGGGAAGAGGTGCCGACATACTGACTGTGTCACATGACTTCACAGGAAGTACCATCCTTCTTAGTGACGAGAACAATTGGTGATGCCCATGGGCTTGAAGATCTCTCTATTACCCCTCTCTCCAACATGTCTGCAATCTGTTTATCTGCCTCTTCCTGCTTTGGAACTGGTAATCTTCTTGCCTGTTGACGCAATGGAAAAGCTGTTTGAGTGTTGATGCTATGTTTGACTCCGTTAGCTCTACCCAGATCGGCATCCGACTTGGCAAATATGTCTTGATATTCTAGCAGCAAGGACTTCACTTTCAGCTTATCCTCATCTTTCATGTCTTTGGTACTCTCCTCATACATAGCTTTCATATGATCAGGTACATCATCTGTCGTAGTACTAGATGAAATGTTATTCAAAGTAAGAAAGTTAATGTCACTCTTCAGTGCTGTTTTATCTTCAGATGCCATAGGATCGCTAATATTGAACACTGGGCTCAGTTCAGCTACCGTAGTTCCCTTGTAAATGGTTCCTGGTTCCACTCCCAAATTTAACACAGTTACTGGAATTTCTACTACTTCTGTATCGACCAGTGTTCTCCCAACTAACAAGTTTGCATTTTTGGGAATTTTAAGGAGAGGTTCACATATAGCCCATTTTCCCACTAATTCCTGTCCTTTTGAAGGTGTAGTGGTTACAACTATCTGCTGACCAGCTGGTATGATTACTGGCTGGTCTATGACAAGCCGACAATAACTTGATACATCTGGCAGCCTAGAGCATACAAGCTGCTGCCCTTCACAGGTTATACATCTCCGTCTGGGATAAATTTCGCAATCAAATTTAGTCAAAAAGTTCATTCCTATGATCCCCTCACATTTGATATCTGCCACGATAACCTCCATGTAAGTAGGACTCGACAGGATCCCTATATCCAGCTGACACATCCCTACCACCCTTAGTGGGTTATGATCCGCACCTTGTAATCTCAATTCTGTGGGAACCAATTCCGGTCGCTCTAATGCTGGTATACAGCCATAGACGTTACTTGAAATTATCGTGACACAAGACCCAGTGTCCACGAGAAACAAAACTTTGTTACTACCAATATGTCCAGTAACGAACATCCCACTTTCCGGATTACCCATCTCTATCGCAAGTACAGGTTTGCACCGTGTTACTTCTGGATTAATTGCAGACTACAGTGTCCAGCTCTGATGAACTTCTATCCGAACTAATATTTGTATTGTCTATCTTCTGTGAAGTTGACATGTGTTGTTGGGGCTGTTTAGGCTCTACAACCGAACCTCGCCCCTCCGGGTCGGTTGTTCCCCGTTTCCCATAAACTGCTGTTGTTGACGACCTTTATTCCTTGGACATTCACGACGAAAATGACCTTTCTGGTGACACGAGAAACATTCCACATCCCTGGGAGAGAATGGTACTTGTCGGTTACCTCTGGACTGGTGCAAGACGGAATCGCTAGAAGAATGCTGTACCGCAGACATTTCCTTCATCATTTTCTCCAAGGCTTCCAATCTTTTCCCTATTTCATCGTCTTTTGGAACTGGCATAATTTCTCTGACATTTCGACGTCGTGGAACATCTCCACGGCGTTGAGCTTCAATTTTCCAATACCCCTCTATTTCTAGGGCTAGGGTGACTGCTTGTTGCAAGTTATCTGGTTTTCCCTGTTGAACCAACATCCGCATCTCATAGTCATCCAGTGCATCTATGAAGTGAATCTTCGCCAATCTTTCTTGATGCTCTGACGACATCCCTGGATAAGCTAGAGTTGAAATCTTCAGAACAGCCTGCCCCAGTTCCCGCAGTCCCTCTTTATCTTTACGGCGTCTTCCCCGTAATTCAGCCAGGTAAAGTTCAGCCTGGTCTCGTCGACCGAATCTGTTTCCCAGGACTAGGACCAGGTTGTCGAAATTCAGTTGTTCATCAGATAATGTACATGCCAGTTGTCGTGCTGGGCCTTTGAGATGTGTGAACAGATAGTCTGCCTGTTCCGTCTTCTTCCATCCATTTATTCTGGAGATGGTGTTGAATATTCTCAGGTATTCATCCCAAGACGTTTCCCCGTTATATGTCTCTGGTTTCAGGTGACGACGACTTGAATGTGACACATGAGTGGCATCGCCATGAGCAAACTCATGTGGAGATGATCTCGGACCTGCATCATGATCTTCAGTTTCATCCCGAGGTGGTATTCTGAAGGTTATTTCATCATCACTGTCAATGTCCTCAATTCCTCTACCATGCTCCATAGTGAACGATTCAAATAAACTGATGCTTGACGGCTAAATTCAGCTTTAATTCACCAGTACTAACTCAAAACTCAATTGGTAGCGTGAATTTTCCCAGTGGTATATGGATTTTCCCATTCGTTAGTAGCATTTCTTCATGGAGACGCCCGCTACTGTGTGATTCGTCATATAAGTCAAGTCCTGTCGATATTCATTCGGTCATTCACTATTCAAGATATCTCTATTCAATGAGCAAGTTAAGTCCCATTTTAAAGTTCAACAAATAAACAGCAAACAGTTTTATTCGTAAAGGCAACATGTATATGGGTATATGATGAGGTTAACTGGTGATATTCTGATCTGAGGTTCACGGAAAAGTTCAATGACTAATGTAGGAACAAATATGAAAAACTTGTCAGCCTGAGATATGGGTATTTATTCATTTCCGGTACTTGATACTTTCAGTCCCAATAAATCTGAAACTGTACTTCAGAAGGAATAATGCCAAATAATTATTGGCAACACTTCCCAAGATAATACGGCTTGAATAGTTCAGTCCCAGAAGTTGAAATTTAATATTTGTGTGAGAAAACAGTCACTGGATTCTGGTACACTGCATCACAGGGTTAATTTTGGGACTCCCAGTCCCAAATTGAGGATTATGAGATCACGGAGTCAAATTGGGACTCCCAGTCCCAAATAATAATTTATGGTATAATTTAGTTCACTTGGGACTCTCAGTCCCAAATTGATGATTTCAGGGGTAATTGAGTTCATCTGGGACTCCCAGTCCCAACATGAGAATATGGCACCAACAGAGTCAGTCAAACTTGAAACTGTATATATTACTCCTAGAAAACTGGGAATATCAGTCCCAATAATGAAATGGGAAGTCCAGTGTCACAACTTGGAACTCTCAGTCCCAAAACAGTACTTGGGAAAACTGGTGTCAGAACTCTCAATTTAACCCTACTGTGGCTGACAAATTAATCATTACTGTACTTTTCTTCAGTTTCTTGTTCCAAAACCTACATCCATGTTTCTTCGGTCAGAAAGGAACTCCAATCAGTTTAACAGTACAATGCTTAAGTATACAAATTGAGATGTTGCCCAGATGATGGTCCGAGATCATCTGAATAATGGGAATTGGACTTGTATTTATAGCCAACACTCATGAATATTCATAAGGTACGGTACCTGGTACCAACAGTCCCAAACATGCACTCAGAGGTTTGATTGGCTAAAACCGAAAATACTATGAATATTCATGAGCATAAGAAAATTGCAAGATGGCAGCTATAGAAAATACAGGAATTTGTTTCCTCATACTAATTTTGAACAATACATTTCTGACAGGAATATTTAGAAAAGGGGAAACAACTTGATACAGTTAAATTCAGCATTCCTTAAATTTCAAGTTAGGTCACTTAGGTTTACTCTCCACGCTACAAAGAGCGGGAATGATTGTCGCAAAGTGACGAGAACGTCAGGCGGCATTTACCGAAAATGGCGGTAAACATGCTGGTTTATGAACAACAACGACGAGAGAGCTCGTCACATCTCACAAAACTGGGCGCACTATCGCATTTTACGATCGATAATAACCATAAACAGTAAGTGATAATAACTCTGAACATGGGAATTTATTGTTTAAGTATCGTTGCAAGGTGAAAAATGATATTCACGGCCGAAAACATTTATCAAAATGACAAGCTTGAAAAATATCAAACATGGCGGAAAGATCGTAAGACCTGACACCAGCCGAAATAGTTAAATAATTTTGTGGCCACGTAACTTCAGCTGCTGATACTTAACCAATAATTTCTTTCACATGTCTAGACAATACACAGCGAAGAACTTTATCCAATTCCAAAGATAAATAACTATAACTTACGTTTGAACGAGTCTGGGGTCTTCCCAGCCTGTACTCAAAAAGATGGGCGTGGCAAAGGACCAGGGCGCGAATTACAATTATGATAACCCCAATTAAAATTAGATACAGACAATAAAACTATCCCTGTACCCAATATTCACATACAAAGAGCTTCACAACTACAGGGCCCTGACCAGTAATTTTAGTACAGGTAACAATAATAAACTTTGACCAAAATATTTCTATATCACCATACATTTCCATATAACCAGGGGGGGGGGGGAATTTGGTCCTAATGACACATTCAAGTTTATTTCACTCAGGAGAAATTCAGCAAAAACACAATTTCGCCACAATACGAAGATTACTAAATAATCGCTTTATTCATCATAGCACTGCACAAATAATGAGCGAAAACTGCTTATATAAAATACATCTCCATTGCGGGTATCATTTCGACATGTAGCCTTCCATTCAATGTTTATGTACGAATATTTCCACTGGGGTCTTTATTCGGAGTCCTCGATATCACCGTCATCGATCAACTTATCGAATAAGCATTTTCGCATCTTAATCGTCTGTCTGAGGGCTTCCTCGTAGTCTATGTCGTATATCGTTTGCAGACGCCTCGTTGTTTTGAAGATCTCGTTATGAATATATTCGGTTTGTAGCTTTTGCATGTTCACGAGGAGATTGCAGTATTTTTGACGTAAAGTCTTCATCATCGTTGGAGCATAATCCTCCATAGCATTTGCACCAAACTCATCCTCGTCGTAACCTTGGCTTGTATATCGCTGTTTTCTCTCGTCAATGTCAACCCTACAATCTCTCGCGATAGGTTTACCGAACATGTTTTCCCACACGTTATATTTAACCCGTTTCCGCAAGTGGGTAGGTAGATCTATTTCCCCAGAATGGTTGAGTTCGTCATCTGAACGGTATTTTCTCTTTCGTCGTTCCATTTCATTCCCGCTTCTATGGATCATCTGCGTCTGCTGGGACTCGTCATCATTTTCATTCCGTTTGAACCACGGTGGATCCGTCTTCGTATATAATCCCTCTCCCACTTGTTCATTCCTCTTAGCGGACCATGTCGGATCGTGAGATGGTATGCGTTGAATTTGAGTTGATGGATTAGGAATTGAGGCTGGACGAGGTGGCAGTTCTTCCCCTTTCACGAGTTCCTCATCGCCTAATATGACGTTGGTAGACAGTCTGTCATTTTCCGCTGTATGGGGTTTTAAATCGATGAACAGATATCCGTACGGACGAGATGTGACTTCGCGAAATTTTGCTATGAAATGTGTCGTATCCCGAGGAAAGATCCGTCTCCCGAACGTGCCAATTTGCTGTCTATCAATAGGATTATTGAATAGAACGAAATATTGGCAGTTCAGCGTGATATCTCGGAATGTCTTGCCTTGAGGGAAGAGATTCTGAGTCAGATAAATTACGGACAAATTTCTGTGATGCGACCCTTTGGTGAATAGGTCGGCAACTTTTTCTTCGCGCTTTACCTCACCCATCAAATCGTCCAGAACAACAACGTTGGTTTGGCCGGGGTCGAAGTAATACTCTTCGCCTATGTCATGGGGTATGCCGGGGAGGAAGTTTACATTTTTCAGACTCGTAGATTCATAGGCTGACTGCCATTGACTGTAACACCATACGATGCGTGTTGGAGAGGGATGGATATTAGCAGATTCCAAAAAATTCATTACCCATGATGTCTTCCCACAACCAGTCGGGCCGCTGACGATCATAGTAAATGGATGTTGTGATGCTATTGAAAGAGCCATAGATGAAGTCTCGAGAGTACGTTTATACGGATGTTCTGCTTTTATCGGTTGAGTCTCCTGTTGGTGTATAAGTTGATGTCTCATCAGGTTATCTGGACGCGAGAATGTTTTCTGACACACCGTACACTTGTTTGTCATGTTGATGCTTCTCTGCCAAAACGTAGATTAATTCTAATATTACTTCTCTCTATACTTTATACTATACGGTATATGCTCTTCCTCCTCTTCCTCTTCCTCCTCTTCCTCCTCCTCCTCCTCCTCCTCCTCCTCCTCCTCCTCCTCCTCCCCCTCCTCCTCCTCCTCCTCCTCTTCCTCCTCCTCCTCCTCCTCTTTCCGCGTTCCCTTTACTGGCGCTTGCACGCTTACTTTGTGACGCTGTCGACGGAGTTCTGCTTTAGCCTGCTCGACAACTCGCTGTGCCGGTGAAATTAGTTCAACTGTCATTTCCTTGTACGTAATTTGTTATTCGAGTTCACCGTACTATTGCCTTGTGCAATATTAAGAGAGTTTGGAGGTGAATGCACTCTCTGTCCCCCAATCACACGAATTTCCTCCTTTAGGTGAGCCCTACTCTGGTCTCGATGAAATTTTATCCACATATCTACATAGTCAAAATTGTCTTCTGCCGACATGATGCGTTCAACGGTTTCTAAAGGAATGCAAAAATTTCTCTCATAGAGTTATGATATAGGTATAACAACATGGAATGTCGTCAAGAGGTGTTTGCCGAGGTATGGCGGACACACAGTTTATACAACGGTTTAATCTTTCTTCTAATGTTCACATTGTTCGAGTTTTCACCAGTGAAGTAATCCCGCCCCCATAGGATTGCACGTGTCACAATGCAACTGTTCCATTTGGTTGTGGTGCAAAATGTCGCACATAGAGACGTCGTCCGCTTCATCGTATGAATATCCACCATTATCATTCACCAAATTCTCGCTTGGTAGATCACTCGCGGCAGATCCAACTGGTTTTGGCGGGAGAATTGGTCCTGTGATAGACTTGTTGAATTCGTTGCTGACGGGACACTGTTCTATTTCGATCACGTTGGTCTCAATGATAGGAATGAGTTTTTTCAACATATCCCAGCCTTGCGTGTTCAGCGTGTGTCCGTTCCGACCTGGTTTCAACTCGCTGGGTGGTGATTTTAGGAACCACTCTCTTATGTGGACGAACCATTCCCCTTCGCATGCTGCAGTGCTAATATATATATTATCTTGTAGCTTGAATGGAGTTTCAACCGTCTCTTTAGCCTGAATCATTCTATCCACTCTAGGCAGAAATTGTTTGAATGAAAACCACCCATCTCTCGTCAGTCGTATGGCAACACCATAAGGTTTTATAATCTGCCCATTATGTCGTATACGTTGAAATGTTACTTGAGGAGAATTTCCTTCACCCCTCACTTGAACGTATAGATTACTCATTAGTCGATACATATTGGCTTTTACAGGTGCGACAGTCGTAGAATAAGGTGAGAAGCGCATGAGAAGTCTTTATATACGCATTGGTCATTTTATCAGTTGACCATGTGACGGTCGACCTAATTTTCGCGTGGACGCATTCCATGTCCGGTTAAGTAAGTAAACGGAGCGTATTTCGACGCCGAACAGAGGCGAAACTTACGGAGATACGATAAATTCGTATAGGAGCTTTACGGTAGACCCCTACACGAGGAATACAACGCCGCAAACAGCGTGCGCGTATGTCGCTTATTTCGAGAGAAATCGCCGAATCACGTGACACCGATTATCGTCTAATTGCGGCGAAAGATACCGTCGGGCGATGAAATTGTGTAGGACATTTATCGCGCATCTATACGAGAGGAATACGACGCCGTAAGCCGCGAGTCGCTATCATCCTTAGTTCCCGAGATATCGCCATCGGTAATTTGTAGAAAATTCGACGAAAATCGGCAGTCAAAAAAAAAAAAAAAAAAAAAAATCGAAATTTTTTTTTACTCCGAAACAAAATTTGGAGGCTGTCGGGGCATAACTAAGGAATTTACTCATTTCATGCCTCATTTAACACTATCAACATAGGAATAAATACGACTTCGGTCCCGAATTAGTCGCCTGCTTTCATTAGTCACGCTCCATCGCTAACTATAGACACGGCCCGTTGAACGGATATAGAACGAATTATTTTTCATTAGCATCCCCTCGAGCTATCGACGCGGTCCGCTGAACAGACCTACAACTTCGCAACACGTCGACCATCGGCTTCCCCGCTTCCCTGTTTTTAATTGCTTTTAATTCGTTTTTTGTCCCAGAACTGTCCTCGTATATTGACCTACTTTTTTAAATTGTTTTGTTTTTAATTACACGGCCCGCTGAGCGGACATGAAACACCGCAAACATCTCGAGCTATTGTCACGGTCCGGTGAACAGACGTTGACCTACAACCCCCTTGGACTATGTTCGTGACACTATAAATAGACGAACACCGCGCGACTTCGACCTATTTATGACGTCACCTCGACCTACTTATGACGTCATCAGCTTCCCGGCTTCCCTGCGCTCGAACTGTCAAATTATTATCTACTCCTATACTCGATGTAGATGACAATTTTTCTCCAACATATGACACACCTATTCATTCTGGTGGTGACTTGAACTTCAACCGACATGCGGGTGTTATTTCTGAGCTGATGAGAGATGATGGTCTATAATAAAACGGTAAATAATGGCTAGTTAACTTCCTATTTCTTAGTCTGTACAGTTTTGTATGTCATTTCTCTATATATAGGCGCAAATGGCTCAGTCACCGACCCTCGACCAGTGAAATCGCAGATGAATTGACCAAATTTAAATGCACTTTAGTTGTTATCGCAAGATTATGAATCGTCAGCTTATTGTCTCAATGAGACTTTACTTCTGGAAAGAGACAAAGATAAATTTGCATTGCGCCAATATGCACAGTATGTATAGCATTTTGACCTTAAATTACTCGCGAATTTACTTGGTCTGTTCGTGATCACATTTGTGAGAGCTTGTTCATCCGGCTGATGATCCCCTTTTTTAGGAAAGCCGATTGACTCACGTTGAAATATCTTTGTTCACAAATACTAGAGTCCTTCGTATGTACCTCAACTATCCTTGAATCTGCTGATTTAAATTGCTAACTAAACTAAACCCAAATCCTTTGGAGTTAAAACATATTAAAACATAAGATAGGAAATTCCGCCGATATCGTACTTCTGCTAATCTGAAAGATCATATGTTACCAGAGCGAATATATTAAGCAGAACAGACGTGATTACAGGAGAAAATATGCTACTGAGATCAAATCTCATACACCGATAACGAAAAGTTTGAATTATAATCAAGAGAATTAGTGTCCAGTGTTCATAATCTTAGTCATAAGTGGACAACTGAAAAATCAAAGGCGAAGCAAAGTGATGGCTAACAACTCTTCGTCAGATAATTACGTACCTTAATTTCAAAAAGTTTCGAGAAATAAAAGAAGAAGGAAAATTAAGTTTCCTTCTTCTAATAATAAAGATAACTATATGTTTCATCTGATGAAGTTCATACTTCTCTTGAGAAAGCTAACGATTCTGCTGAAGGCCCTGATAATATTTCTTATCAATTTTTGAAACATTTGAAGGAATCTTCTCTTGAAATCAAATTGTCTATATTTAATAGAAATTGATTGACAGGGAATTTTCCGCCATTATGGAATAGTGCCATTGTCATACCGATCCCAAAATCTGGCCGTAATCATACAGACTCTGGTAACAGCCGTCCGATCTCATTAACTGGTCGTAATCTTACAGACTCAGGTAAACAGCCTTCCGATCTCATTAACTAGCTCTGTTAACTAACAATGAAACGTATGATTACTGATCGCCTTCTTTGGTAAATAGAATCCGAGAATAAACTTACTGATATTCACCTTGGTTTCCGTTAAAATACAAGTACCATTGGTCATTTAGTTAGATTAGAGCCTAACGTTAAGAATGATTTCGTTCAGAAAGAACATGTTATATCTTTCATGTTATTTAGGAAAAAGCTTGGAAATATGGGATTTTGAAATACCCTCATACAACAGAAATGAAATGTTGTTTATCCATTTTAACATCAAACTTCTTAACAATATACTATTCCAGGTTCGTGTTCAACCTTGTTTGGTCATTTTCATGAAGAGCAAGGTGTCTGACATGGAAGAATTTTGTCTACTACACTATTTAACCCTAACAGGCCTGGGGGTCATTATCCCCCCCCCCCCTCCCCTCCCTGCCAAACATTCTGCGCTATCTCCTGAACGACAAAAAATTAGAGCGAAGTGGTTTATCATATTAGGGTCATTTTGAGCCTATTTGTATAACCCCACGAGCAGAGGATCATGGGTGAATTCAAGATGGTGTTCATGTGGCGTACCAAAAAAAGTTATGTTTTGTCATTTTTCTTCAAAATTACTGCTTCTCTGTGAGGAAAAGCGGACAAAAACTATTTTATTTCACGTCAGACTAATATTCACTAATTTGTCATGCAGTTTTTGCGGAGAAATTACTTACATAGAAAATTCGAAAAATCTCACAGAAATATTCCCTTTCACTGTCACGTCATCAAAGTGCCCATTTTGGATTTTCTACATTTTCTGATAGAGCTTGAATCAAGGGTATGGCCTGGTAAGCTTCAGCCCTCTAGTTCAAGGAGTAAAATAAATAATTACGGTTGAGTCGAGTGACCTCCCGGGCCTGGACACGTCACAAAAAGCCCAGGCCAGATAGGGTTAATATCGAGGTCAACGGTTTAGCCGAAGTTTTGAGTAACTCTTTTGAAGGTTTATTCTTTGTAGATGACGTCAGTATGTCGGGTGGCGGAAAAGGTGTACATATAATTTAGAGAACGTTGCAGCTTAGCCTAAATCAGATTCAAACATGATGTCCGAAAAATGGGATCAAGTTCGCCTGGGCCAAGACAAATTGTATGCACTTTACAGTATCACCCTCACAAACACCCAGAACTATTCTTAGATGGAACTGCGGTCAAAGTAGTAAAAGTGGTCAAATTCTTAGGGATCTTGTTCGACCACAGACTAACGTTTTTATCCTTAAAAAGTACATAAAAGATAATTGTACGTGTTAAACGAAACATTAAAAGGTGAAGGGAAACGATGACAGAGTACTCACAAGAAGTCGTATTACCCCACAGATAAATATACTAACTGCATATATCTAAAAACATCACAAAGCTCTTGATTTGTTAGATGATTGGCAGCTGTAAATGGGGAGGAGATCAGAAAACATCTCTTCATTTATATCGATCACTTGTTTGTTCTAGTCCAACGTGGCCCTTTTTGATCCAATTCTGCATCAGGGACTAAGATTTACATTTCACCTCTTGGAATTCGTCCAAAAAAACACACATTGCTGCTGGTATTAGACTTAATCAGATTTTACCAACAAACATTTGCCCTTTCCATCTTCGCAACGCAAGTAGTTATCATACTGATAAGCAATATCAGCAATAATTTGGTCTACTGAGAGCAAAATATGAATATGAATACAAAGTTGATTGTGAAGAAATAGTTCACCAGTTTCTCGCGCTTTTACACACAGTTATCACTCAGTAGATGTCATATACGTCGGGTAGATTAGCATTATTACCGAAGGACTAATCTGGTGACTAGCCGGAAGATCATGCGCAGAAATCATACGCGCCTACTCACCTTCCAAGATTTGGGGGATGACTACCATTTCCCGTACAGCCTTTTCTCGTAGTAGGGAATCTCGTCGGACTAGAATGTCACGAATCCCCCACGAAAATGTATTAACAAATGAACCAACCCCGATGTGTATTCTATGTCATGAAACATATTTTGATTAACTGTATACATTTTAGGGGTGCAAGAGATTCTTTCAACCGAGCAGCAAGTTTGGAAGATCTTTTTAATCGGATGAGAGAGTATATTATTTAACGGTGTTTGAGAGAAATCAGTTTGTTAAATAAATTTGAGTGTATGTACCGGTTCCCTGGTGTGTTGCGATTGTTGTTAGATTGCTGACCTGCCTTGTTAATTTAATTAGAGTTTATTTGATCGTCGTTATATAGATGAAACATTGCTGATCTAATTCTCTCTTTCTCTTATTATTGGTATTATTAGGTAACCTGGATCTGGACCAGTTCCTCTTCGCCCTCCTCACCAATGGCCCATTTCTCGGGGGTTTCATTGGCTTCTTCCTCGACAATACTTTGCCAGGTGAGACAGAGATATATTGAGTATAAACTTCGATGTATACGAAAATATATACTTCTGATATTGGGGTTATGGTCAACTCGTGTGTTCCAACCAAATAACGCAGGTCGAATCAATCACAATGCCTTTCACATCACTGCCAGGTCATACGATTTTCTTTGGCGATTCGTTTGATGTTGATCGCAGCTAGACCACGGCTCTGGTGATAGAGGTAATTATCGTTGTGTACCTGGCCAGCAGATTGGTTGTATATGGTCCGTGTAACCTTGCACAATTCAATTTTCGTTTTTTGTTTTTGTGTTCTCAAAATCAAAAATTGAAAATTGACCGTCAATTTTCAATTTTCGTTTTTTGTTTTTGTGTTCTCAAAATCAAAAATTGAAATTTGACCGTCAATTTTCAATTTTCGTTTTTTGTTTTTGGTTTCTCAAAATCAAAAATTGAAAATTGACCGTCAATTTTCAATTTTCGTTTTTTGTTTTTGTGTTCTCAAAATCAAAAATTGAAATTTGACCGTCAATTTTCAATTTTTGATTCTGGGATTACAAAAACAAAAAACGAAAATTGATATTTGACAGTCAATTTTCAATTTTCGTTTTTCGTTTTGCTTCACGCAAAAATGAAAATAAAATATTGAAAATTGCCTGGACTTGTCCGTTTTTCGTTTTTTGATTTTAACTTTGACGTATCTATGTTAAGTTCTCATGTGGACGCGTTATCATGTCACTTCCGGTACGACGAGTAGAATAGAAAACGCAAATCGTGTCGTATGAGAGGTGTGGAGCTTGAGAGGCATGTGGCCCACCAGGCCATCCTCGGGAGCCAGTGTATTGATCGATTTGTTAGGGTATCTATACATTGCCTTGGTTGCATGGTTGCACACGATAGTTCTGGATAAAAAAAAGATCAAGGGGTATCCTCTAAATCAAACCAATTATTCAACAGGTTCAGCTAGCTCATTACTCCAATCCACTAGCTGGACGGTTTGAGATGTGACATCGCTGGCATAACTTTGATGTCAGGCTGAAATCGACATCGAGAGTCAAGGCAAAAACCGCCGGCTTGGGATACCGATATGCTAATTCAAAATAACCTCGGGGATGAAATGTTCGAGATTGAGGCAACGACTCAAGAACTCACTCGAATCACCAAAAATGTCCAAGTAAACCATGTGCGGGGATAGCCTATAGTATTGGACCCTTCTACGGAGGGCCAATGATAGGCTGATGCAGCAACAACAACATTTTCCCAGTTATACGCCAGATTTTGAAATCGAAAACGATGCCGCGCTATGTCATCGGTCAACTGAGACAGTCACGTGGTTGTGTATGAAGATTGGGGTGGCTCCTATAAATAGTGATCCAATGAAAATGCTCGTCTTAGTTTGAAATGGCGGAGTCGAATGACCAATCTCTGAAGGGGAGACAGCTGGAACAGTACACTATCACTGTCTGTTAATATCTTGAATTAACAGAGAGTACTGCAGTCTATGTGCGGGGATTCACGATTTACCTGGACTTGTGAAGATGCACCAGACAGGTCTGGATATGTGGCATCCCGCTGTTCTCAATGGTTATTGGCCTTGAGGCCTGAGCCAATCAGAACGCAGTCTTAGATTTTCTCATTTCTAAAAATAGATGTTTAGAGCGCTACAAAAGCGAACAGCATTCATGCAGACAACCGCTATTTGCTATTGATTTGAAATATAGTATTTATAAAGATACCAACAAAGATTTAATACCAATAAGAGTAAGATTTAATACCAATAAGAGTAAGTATGCGGCCCGTAAACCACCATTTCAAACAAGCACACAATCGCCACGTTTGATGTCAGACGTCTGAATGCTTCAACGCTTCAGGTCCAATCTTCATTCTCTATTTTTGGGACCTGGATCGTTGGAGCGTTCAGATGCTCGTCAACGTTCAGCGTCAAAAACGCTTCAACGCAAGTGTGGGTGTCAAACGCTTCAACGCATCGACGTGGGAAGTTTCCTTGGGGGTTATGATTAGGCATCTTCATTTTATCGAGCCAATTTCTACGTTCCCACTTCGAACCTGCCTTGATTCATCTGACCCCTTCAGTGTTCAAAATCCGAGGTGTAAATTTCACCTACTAACGACAGAAGAACCAATCAGAGCGTACATCGATTGCGAATGAAGTCACGTTGAGTGACATCATCCTCTATTAGCGGCGTCTTTCCTCCTAATAAGGTGCCCACTAATTAGGTCAGCCAATCAATAACGCTCTTGTGCGACCCATTTCGAATTTCAAATGTTTTCGAGGTCAGTGACGTCTCGTGTCTATTTATAAGTTATTTGAACATTGAAGGGGTCCAGATATATCAAGGGAAGTTCGAAGTGGGAACGTAGAAATTGGCTAGATAAAATGAAGATGTGATTAGGGTACCCACGTATTTATTATACTACCCTACTTTAATGAAACTCCCATGTGTATCAACCCCGTTGTTCTCCATATAATGCTTCACACCTGCTGCACGATTGCCTACTCGCTTATGCGCAGTTGGCCCATTATATTCTAGCTCGAATGCCTGGCTCCAGGGATCTATAGTGTAGTGAAACTCCCACATCTTGCCCCCTACTGTTTTTCCATATTATGCTCCACACCTGCCTAAACAATCCGATTTGCGCTTTCCATACTACTCCGCGAACCGAAAGTGACATCATAAGTCTTGCGCGTGCGCAGTTAACATTGACGGTCAATTTTCAATTTTTGATTTTGAGAAACCAAAAACAAAAATTGAAAATTGACGGTCAAATTTCAATTTTTGATTTTGAGAACACAAAAACAAAAAACGAAAATTGAATTGTGCAAGGTTACACGGACCGTATATTCCTTTCGAATTCTAGGAGATAACACATGAAATTTACATAGCGCCAAGTCGAGTTGATGTAATGAGATCGGGTAGAAATGTAAAAAAAAACCTTGTAAATCAAGCAGGACACAACCGCCTAACGTTTCTTTTGTTAATGCTAGATAAACGTCATTGATTGTATAAAATTGTATACATAGATGTTATTCTACCCTTAACGCCCAAATGCTCTTGTTAACAACGTACCTACTCAAAGTATTTACTGTTAATTAACAGGCGAAAGAAGTCAGCATAAAGATCCCAGCCCCTCAGATAAGGATCAGCTGACCGATACTGTGGGTATGAAGGTATACGATTTGCCGTGGATTCCTCACCGTGCGTTCAGCGGTAAATGGACCAGATACGTTCCGTTTTTTCGTCGGTACGAAGAGTCTAGCAGCAAGGTCAACGGCATCTGACGCTCACCTTAATCAGGTTGACGGAAAGAAAGATAAAACCGCGGTTAACCATGTAAGGTTATCCATATGGTATAAGGTTACTCAGATCCGGTCGGCTTAGTATTATGGTCGTTTACTTAAGGTATTTAAGCTTTTTTAATAATGAGATAATATTTTGAATTGAAACTCTGTGATAGAAATCTGTTACTCAGTTTCCAAAGCTGTTTTAATTGACGCATGCGTCATGGTAAATAGGCAAATTGTAGTGGGGGCCACGAGCGTGCGCCATTGATATTAGCCGTTTCGCGGAATATATTTTTCCGGAAAACTATGAAAATCTTTAATCTGAGTTGACTGCTGACATATTATTAATGTGTTGCTTGTTCCCTTGACCAACTCCCTTGCATTGGTTTTTTTTTTTTTTGCGAAAAAGTTAGTGCCTTCTTCAATAAATTGCAAAAAGGATATTTGCATTATTGAAGTAGTAGATACAGTACAAGGCAGAAATAACTTGCTCATAAACGCGAGTGAAAAAAAAGATTTTCGCGACTTTAATTTATTAATCGCGGCCGGAAAACTCGCCTAAATCGCGCAAAAAAACAAAAGCATAATCGCGACTGAAACGCGTACGGTCGACGCGTTTCAGTCGAGATTATGCTTTTGTTTTCTTGCGCGATTTAGGCGAGTTTTCCGGCCGCGATTAATAAATTAAAGTTGCGAAAATCTTTTTTTTCACTCGCGTTTATGAGCAAGTTATTTCTGCCTTGTACTGTAGTTAACCCCGTTTCAGGAACATGATTGTAATTCCGGCATATTTTTGCACGAGTGTTTCGATTACTTTATTTTTCGATGTCTTTCCTGTTGAAAACAATAAATATGATAGGGAATCGTTATTTCATCCGAAACACATTAGTTTTATGAACATTTAGACAAGAAAATGGCGAAAAACACGGTAAAAGAAAACTTTTAAAAGCGATTTTCTAAAACCCCCGTGTGCCCGCCAGCGATGGATGGTAGCATTCTGGAGAAGAATTGATATCTTGATTGGTTTGTGCATTTTTCTCTTATCCCTATGGCTCGAATCTCAGAATTTGAAATTACAGACTGTGAAACGAAAAAAAAAAATGAGTTAGATATTTCTTTGAACTCCGTTTGATTAGGAAAACTTTATCCTACAAGGCGGATTTGGGAAATGTTTAGTGGCTATGATCTCTTCAAACCAGAGTGATTGGTTTGTATTCCGCGAAGGCTGTGTGTGTAAGGAAGTAAAACGCTCATAATGGAGAACCGCCATAATACCACGCCCACCCGTACTGTAACCGGTCCATAGTCCGTCGACTCATACTCCCTCAAGATCTACTATAAACAGATTTCGGTAGCGGAAACGGGTTGTAATTATTCGACATATATTTACGTTATCAATGGTAGACAAGAAAGCATTTTCATTGATGTCACTGCGGAATTCAAGCACGCGACTAACGTCACGTCAATCACCTGTTGTGCAGTTGACAGCAGTTTTTACCATGCACGATCAGGCCCAGTTCGGAGAAACTAACTGAAAATCTTTAGATTAATCATTATCTTTCATAAAGATTTAACGTATTAAACGTCAAATTCAAACTCAATGCGATTGTTTCATGTAATAAAACAATTATGTGATTTCAATTGGTAAATACGATGTTTTCGGATACATTGTTGTCAGATACATTGTTGTCGGATACGTTCTTTTCGGATACATTGTTGTCTGATACATTGTTGTCGGATACATTGTTGTCGGATACGTTGTTATCGGATACGTTGTCGGATACGTTGTTATCTGATACACTGTTGTCGGATACGTTGTTGTCGGATACATTGTTGTCTGATACGTTGTTGTCGGATACATTGTTGTCTGATATATTGTTGTCGGATACGTTGGTGTCGGATACTTCGTTTTTCGCTCCCCTCACCATTGCATGTTATCGCAATATGTTCGCCTGTTGATGCATATCTTAGTTTCGATTACAGCCTCTGAAAGTTAGATATTATCAATTTTGTATTTTGCAGAAAAAAAGTTGTATTTTTGTATAGATAAATTTGCACTATGTCCAAGTTAATATGCAATAAAGAAATATGGTACAACTCAAACTGAATTACTTCTAATTGTGCGTGCGCAGAAACTGGTCACATTCCAGCACTTAACGAATGGTACCATTCACCTCCTCAACCTGTACATGTTGATTGGTTATTCAAAAACCCGTATAACCCGAACGACATTCGAGAGACAACATTTGCCTTACTTCAAAACTTGAATATACCATCTCCATGCAGATTCAACGCACAACATTCCACGCCCGTGTTTTTTGTCCAAAGACTTTATCATCAATGCATGGAATCAGTAGGCTATATAGTAGTCCAACGATGTTCAGGTCAACAAAAATAATTCTGCCTCTACCAACAAGAAAAACTTCATCGAGTGTTGGGAATCACTGCTAAGCATGTTAATATAGCTGATGTTCGCAATGGTGTGAGGAACGCGACTACGGGGGACTCCGAGAGAGAGCAAGTTGAGCTGTGTTTCTCCTTAATAAACATCCACGGATTGATTACGAAGAGGAAATAAATCGAAATTCCGCGAAATAATACCAGTTTTTTATTAAGTTATATTAAAGTTAACAAATCAAACTTGGACCAATGAGTTCTCGCACATAGCTGATCAAACTTTTTGAACATTTCGAGTTGAATCAGTGGGAAAACTATTAACTGCTGAGCTCGAATCTGGGCGATTGATCATATATGGGCGCTCTTCGCTTGTAAATAATAATGATACCATCGTGGAAAAGAACGGTGAAGATATTATATTGATTCGAATGTGAATTACAACATATATAAGGGAAGTGGGAAGAGGTGCCGACATACTGACAGAGCCACATGACTTCACAGTATATAGTCTTCTCGTTAACCTATTCTGAAGCATCTAACGATTCGTGATATGCGTTGTATCTCAGGCACGCTTTTATTGTACCTGTTCATGTGGCAACTTGGATGAAATGACCACACGGCCCCTAGCACCGGCATAAGCGATATCAGATACAAATCTAGAGCTATGATGGAAATGCTCTGACAACTCGTATATTGGTAATTGGTGAGCTGTTTCGCTGTGACAATTCGTACACGTGGGATTGGTGAGCTGTATCGTCGTCAGATGTAAATGACGGCACTTAACACAAAAGACTAGTCTGTAAGGCTCGATGTCGACCCAGCATCAACTTCCCACAAATGCCAACATATATCAAAGACCAAAAGGTCTGAGTATTCCTGCGACATGACTCTCGAATATTGAATGTCGGATCTGTCGCTTGTTGTGTGTATGTTTAACCCGATGTCTTTTAGCTCATAAACAGCTTGTGTTACTTAAGCCCCTGCTGTTCTTTTTGAAGATTGGGAAAGTGACACAAGCTGTTTACGAGCGCAGATGGCCCTGACAGACAACCTTTTTCTACAGTCAAGAGTGAAGTTCCAACAAACTATCTGGAGTGGAACGGGATGGTTCAGACTGTACATGTATTATTTATGGCGATATGAATGCTAGAAGCCGTGAGTACCCAGATTACGTGACAAACGACACAGTTATTAGATTATCGTTTCCAGAGGACTATTCTTCATACATACCATTAACGTGCTCTTTTCAAGACTAAAGTTAGCAGCAATGCTAATGGTCATGATCTGTTGAACTTTCGTAAAGCGACATCGCTACTTATATCTAACAATCGATGTGGAGCTGATCGAGGTGTTGGAAAATAAACTCGTACGTGTTACTTTTCAGGTAGTAGCTTGGTCGAATATGTTTTAGTCACGCACCACTTGCGATGTAGATGATAAATTTGATGTTGATGATATGAGCCCTATATACTAGACCTATTTGTTCGTCATAACAAGATTAACTTTCCTGTTAGAAACGGTGGATGATAACCATCCAGATAATTCGATTCCATGTAAATATAATTGAAATGCCTCAAAAGCCGATCAATTGGAGTCTAATGATGTTGCTGACAAATTCTATAAAATCCAGAATGAACTCTTGTATGGCACTGTAGAAAATAACAAGAGATGAAATAGTGCAAGAATTAGCAAATGTTATTGCTGAATGTGGGTTCCTGCTGAAAAGAACAATCAACTTCATACTAAAACCTCTCAAACAAAAGGTGCGCTATGGTATAATAATAAACGCGAATAGAAGAAAACGCGTTTTTTCATAAAAATTGAATACAGAGTAGAGCAAAAATAGATTATAAATGATATTCGCCAGGTTTGAACATAAAGCACTACTTCGAAAATGCCCTGAAGACTAATATACATGGCAGTGTGACTAGCGTCACAGGACCTACGAAGTAGGGTAGGCATCATGACTGCGACGCGAACTGAACTCTTGGAAATCCCCCACGCCCCAAGTTGAAATCCTGCCTATATTAAGATGGGCACAGCCCAAGTCAGATTTACTTAACCGCTGACCGCCAGCGCAGTTACATGGCGGATAAACAAAACGAGTTCTGAAGCATAGCCCAGTTACTGGTAAATATTGGAGGACGCATAAACATTACCTTTTTATTCTCCAGCATGAAACTGTGTTGGCGGTCGTCGGTGAAGTAAATTCGAATTTTTAGCTGAAAGCCTACCACACTGCCGTCTTTTTCAGCACATTTGCATACCCCTCCGAACAGAGGATCTAAATTTTCAAAATTTCACACCAGCTAATTATTTCCTAATTTATTACATTTTTAATGGAGAAAAATTTTACCAATTATTTCATGAAATATTCCTCCTGGCTGCTGAGATTTTTTAGATGTTGTGCAAAGTTGGTATGTAAATATGCTTTGATGATGCCACCCTGTGAACTTGGAGATAATTGATAGACAGATAATAGCAAATTTTCTTGTCTAAAATACACATGAATCTAATTTTTTGAATGCATTCCACGAACATTGTATTTACACGTCATTGAATTTGTGATTTGGTCGCCAATATTTTCAGAAATATGGTTACCATAGTAACTAAGCATTTTATTTCAGGTACTTAGCAAGTTGAAGTAATTTTTTATGAATATGAATTGCATAAACCTGTGTTACTGCATATTCAGTAATTAAAATTTAATAATACTGCGAAATTTCCACCATAAGGCCCTTAGTAACCTGTTGCTATGGTAACCATATTTCTGAGAATCGAATTCCCTTAAACGGACTTGAATAGTTTGCACATTGCTATAAATAAGCAATACTCTCTAAAAACTACTGTGGACAACTGTGCACATCCACATTAAACTGTTTATCACTGTAGTACATACACAGTTTGTGCATCCCAGGTACCGGTACACAATTTCATGCAGTCTGATTAAAATAAGATCCATCATGCCGCTACGCTCAGTAGGTCTGAAGGAAAGCTTATGGGGGTCATGTCCACTGACCTCTAGCAATTTACCAATCAAATCAGGTCTTCAATGTAGGTGTATTTTAACTGTGAAAAGTATGATTGGCATATCTGTTATGCATATCAGAATATCAGTAAATACCTTTGGTGAAATCATGAAATCAAAAGGGCTACAATGATGTCCATCTGAATTCTTTTTAAATCTTATTAGTATTATGGTGAATTTAAATGGTGACCATTAGAACTTGCGGCTTTTCATGTGCTTTGTCTAATTTAAGTCATTTTGAAAAGCCCAAAAATTATATTTGTCATGAATGCCCAAATTCAGTTCATAGCATATTATATTTGAATAATCTAAAACTTAGTAACAAATTACCAAATATTTTCCACGTGCATCTTTATGCTCATTTTCTTAGCTAGTCATTTTGAGAATCCCAAACTACAAATAAGTCACACTTGATCTAATACATCACATAGTATATTTGAGAAGACCATACACATAATCCTCAGTGCAAAGCATGAAGATTATCTGAAACGTTTGTGGAATTTTTTTTTGACCTAAATCAAGGAATTATATTGACTCAAACTATCTTGGTCAAAATCAATCTTTCATCCCTTAGATTATTATTTGGGCTTATTTCAAGGCCATTAAAACAAACCACGGCATCCATGGTTAAATCCAACACGGTGGTGAAATGAGGTCATGTTCTTTGGGATTTTCCAATTTTTTTGCATCTAATCTAGTATAAGACAGTTTTTACTGAGTGCTTCTGATACTTTGTTGACATATTTAATTTGGTTTGGAAGTGTATATCTTATTTATGATATGAAATATTGATTTTTGTCAAAATTACTTATCTAATGCTGTTTAACTTAACTTATACCTTACTGCTTTACGATATTACACAGAACAATACGAAGCTGCGCATCTGAAAATCCCTCGGCTCTGGGCACCAGCCATTCATAATGTATTCAATTTAAACCAAGATTTCAGGAACACCAAGCAGTCAAGTGAAAAATATACAGATTATGAAAAATTTGCTATTAGAAATGACCTCTAAGGTTTCCGTCCAGTCAGAGAAACCGGTATTCATTACATAAGTCTCTTGATGCATCGATGATGTATACCAAATTTTACATCGAGCATTTGAACGTTATCAGAGATAGAGATCATTAATGATTTTGCATAAATTAAAGATGGCCACCCATCCTTCCCGCCACTCAGAGGAACTGATGTGGATATTCATTGCAAGTCTCTTGATGCATCGATGCTGTATACCAAGTTTCAAATAGAACACTGAAATGGTATCAAAGATATACATCATTAAAGATTTTGCATAAATTAAAGATGGCCACCAAGGTTTCTGCCCAATCAGAAAAACCAGAACTGTCATTTATTGTAAGTCTATTGATGCATCGATGATATATACCAAATTTCACATCGAGCACTTGAATGGTATCAGAGATAGAGATCATTGATGATTTCGCATAAATTAAAGATGGCCACCCATCCTTCCCGCCACTCAGAGGAACTGATGTGGTTATTCATTGCAAGTCTCTTGCCACATAAATGCTGTATACCATGTTTCGTATAGAACACTTAAATGGTATCAGAGATATATATCATTAAAGATTTTGCATAAATTAAAGATGGCCGCCAAGGTTTCCACCGAATCAGGGAAACTGGTTTGGTCATTCCTTTGAAGTTTCTTGATGCATCGATGATCTATACCAAGTTTCACACTGAACAGTGAAATGGTACCTGAGATACACAAGATTAATGGTTTCGCATAAATTAAATATGGTCGCCAAAGTTTTCAACCAATCGGGTCCAGATTCAATAGGGTTCTGGGTCATGAGAATATGGATGTGCCGTACAAGTTTGGTGTGCCTAGGATACGTCGTTCTAAAGATATCTTGGTAACGAGAAAGCTGTGATGGTTTCGCATAAATTAAAGATGGCCGCCAAAGTTTCCACCCAATCGGGTCCAGATTCAATAGGGTTCTGGGTCACGAGCATATGGATGTGCACTGCAAGTATGGTGTGCCTAGGGTAAGTCATTCTAAAGATATCTTGGTAACGATAAAGGTGTGATGGACAGACGGACGTACATGACGACGACAATACCCTTCAGCCAAATTTTGGCCGAGGGGTAAAAATGGTCACTATGGTCCCCAATACCCTCCCAGCCTCCCCGCTATTGGGTTATTCACACTGCGTTGGAATAGGAAAGAAGGAAGTTATGTGATTCTGGGTATTCATGCATAGGCATCGAGGCATTGGCGGCCACAGGGACTATTTTTTGTTCTGTTAAGTAAAGGATTATCGCGTAGGTGCATGATAGCAATAATGTATGTGAAGGTAACTTTAAGTTTAAAAATATGAAAGCTGATTTTCCAATTTTTGAATTTTCGTCCCCCCCCCTCCCCTCCCCAAAACCATTTTTTTTGATCAGAAGAGAACTTTGTATAGCATAGTTTGAAGATGTGAAGATACGAACGAGATGGAAAATAATTTTTTATTAGGTATTGAACTATTGGGGCTTTGTCAAATTTTGCGTCTATTCCAGTATATAGACCCTGTCTAATGGTTTTCGCATAAATTAAAGATGGCCACCCATCCTTCCCGCCACTCAGATGAACTGATGTGGTTATTCATTGCAAGTCTCTTGACACATCGATGCTGTATACCAAGTTTCATATAGAACACTGAAATGGTATCAAAGATATACATCATTAAAGATTTTTGCATAAATTAAAGATGGCCACCAAGGTTTCTGCCCAATCAGAAAAACCAGAACTGTCATTTATTGTAAGTCTATTGATGCATCGATGATATATACCAAATTTCACATCGAGCACTTGAATGGTATCAGAGATAGAGATCATTGATGATTTCGCATAAATTAAAGATGGCCACCCATCCTTCCCGCCACTCAGAGGAACTGATGTGGTTATTCATTGCAAGTCTCTTGACACATCGATGCTGTATGCCATGTTTCGTATAGAACACTTAAATGGTATCAGAGATATATATCATTAAAGATTTTGCATAAATTAAAGATGGCCGCCAAGGTTTCCACCGAATCAGGGAAACTGGTTTGGTCATTCCTTTGAAGTTTCTTGATGCATCGATGATCTATACCAAGTTTCACACGGAACAGTAAAATGGTACCTGAGATACACAAGATTAATGGTTTCGCATAAATTAAATATGGTCGCCAAAGTTTCCAACCAATCGGGTCCAGATTCAATAGGGTTCTGGGTCATGAGAATATGGATGTGCCGTGCAAGTTTGGTGTGCCTAGGATACGTCGTTCTAAAGATATCTTGGTAACGAGAAAGCTGTGATGGTTTCGCATAAATTAAAGATGGCCGCCAAAGTTTCCACCCAATCGGGTCCAGATTCAATAGGGTTCTGGGTCACGAGCATATGGATGTGCACTGCAAGTATGGTGTGCCTAGGGTAAGTTATTCTAAAGATATCTTGGTAACGATAAAGGTGTGATGGACAGACGGACGTACATGACGACGACAATACCCTTCAGCCAAATTTTGGCCGAGGGGTAAAAATGGTCACTATGGTCCCCAATACCCTCCCAGCCTCCCCGCTATTGGGTTATTCACACTGCGTTGGAATAGGAAAGAAGGAAGTTATGTGATTCTGGGTATTCATGCATAGGCATCGAGGCATTGGCGGCCACAGGGACTATTTTTTGTTCTGTTAAGTAAAGGATTATCGCGTAGGTGCATGATAGCAATAATGTATGTGAAGGTAACTTTAAGCTTAAAAATATGAAAGTTGATTTTCCAATTTTTGAATTTTCGTCCCCCCCCTCCCCAAAACCAGTTTTTTTTATCAGAAGAGAACTTTGTATAGCATAGTTTGAAGATGTGAAGATACGAACGAGATGGAAAATAAATTTTTATTAGGTATTGAACTATTGGGGCTTTGTCAAATTTTGCGTCTATTCCAGTATATAGACCCTGTCTAATGGTTTTCGCATAAATTAAAGATGGCCACCCATCCTTCCCGCCACTCAGATGAACTGATGTGGTTATTCATTGCAAGTCTCTTGACACATCGATGCTGTATACCAAGTTTCATATAGAACACTGAAATGGTATCAAAGATATACATCATTAAAGATTTTTGCATAAATTAAAGATGGCCACCAAGGTTTCTGCCCAATCAGAAAAACCAGAACTGTCATTTATTGTAAGTTTATTGATGCATCGATGATATATACCAAATTTCACATCGAGCACTTGAATGGTATCAGAGATAGAGATCATTGATGATTTCGCATAAATTAAAGATGGCCGCCAAGGTTTCCACCGAATCAGGGAAACTGGTTTGGTCATTCCTTTGAAGTTTCTTGATGCATCGATGATCTATACCAAGTTTCACACTGAACAGTGAAATGGTACCTGAGATACACAAGATTAATGGTTTCGCATAAATTAAATATGGTCGCCAAAGTTTCCAACCAATCGGGTCCAGATTCAATAGGGTTCTGGGTCATGAGAATATGGATGTGCCGTGCAGTTTGGTGTGCCTAGGGTACGTCGTTCTAAAGATATCTTGGTAACGAGAAAGCTGTGATGGTTTCGCATAAATTAAAGATGGCCGCCAAAGTTTCCACCCAATCGGGTCCAGATTCAATAGGGTTCTGGGTCACAAGCATATGGATGTGCACTGAAAGTTTGGTGTGCCTAGGGTAAGTCATTCTAAAGATATCTTGGTAACGATAAAGGTGTGATGGACAGACGGACGTACATGACGACGACAATACCCTTCAGCCAAATTTTGGCCGAGGGGTAAAAATGGTCACTATGGTCCCCAATACCCTCCCAGCCTCCCCGCTATTGGGTTATTCACACTGCGTTGGAATAGGAAAGAAGGAAGTTATGTGATTCTGGGTATTCATGCATAGGCATCGAGGCATTGGCGACCACAGGGACTAAAATTTGCACCCAACTACATCACCCAAACACGCTTACACAAACGATATTTATCAATGTCTTCTTCTTGTTCTTTTTTTCTTTTCAGCTGATATTTTATATACCGATACACTGTAAAATGAGTGTTAACCTATTGAACGCCTACATTGTAACACTTATTGAACATGTAATTGTGTTTAAATTGTTAACCATTACCACAGGTATTCAAATGCTGAAGAATAGTATTCTAAACTTAAACATCTTAGTGTTCACAAATTTAACATGTGTGTTAAAATTGTTAAATAATGCATTCTGCATTTGAATAATGGCTAATCGTTAATGGTTTTAATGAGTGCTAAAGTTGAAAATTGAGCATGGAAGTTAACAATTTGAACACAATTACACATTCAATAAGTGTTACAATTTAGTCGTTCAATAAGGTAACACCTAAGTTTACAGTGTAGTATGTCGTTTTCCACTGATAATTGTCTGATACCCTTGCATGAACCACAACCATTTTCAGGATTAAACTCCATCAAATCTGATCCCTCTTCACCATCACGTCTGCATTGATTAATTGAGGTTGGTTCGTGCACGGTATCACAAAATTGTATAATGTATTATAAGAATTTAGAAATCGAGCATCAGTTATCCACAATATAAAAGATCACAATTAAATAAATGTACATCTGTTTGTACCATGATCCTATAATAAATATAATCGTAAACTTGAAATTTCTTTGAACCAATTGGAAATTAATTAATTAATTCACTGTCAAAAATTTGCGCTAATCTTTCATTCGTCATCTTAAACTTAATTATACATTTTCTATCACTTTTGAAAAAAACACAGGTGTTTGGAAAATCGAATCAATTAAAAAATATTGATCAGAAATGGAAAATTTTGTCCATGGAATGTATGGAAACATAACTGATGTTACGATTTCCCATCTTCATACACAAGCCCACTTTTTTTTGGTCATATTTCGAAGTGTAATTCGAAAACTGAACGAAAACGTCGGCTTGTGTGTGAAGATGCGATTTCTCTGCTGGTTTGACATATATCCAAGGGAGATAAATAGGCAGGCGGTATGAGACATATCCAGCTGGGAACACGCAGCCGTGCAGCAGACCCAGGTACGTGCAACTAAACCGTTACTAACCACACTCCCCCGGAAACCTACCGGTGTCAACGCAAGGGGGTGACATTCCCTCCACTTGTTGGAGCAAACACAACATCGCAATACTAATCGTTAACCTTATCATTATCTGTTGACTTCATTTGCTCTTTCTGGATTACTTCTCTTCTACCTGAACCTCAAATACTTCATCTAATAATTTCTCTCTATACTTTCTAATAAATTCGGCCTGTAAGTCGATACTGTTGCCATGAGAGACTTCTACCTGAAATTCTTCTTCGGCTACAATAACTTCTCCCTTAATTTTGAAACCTCTCACGCAGCTATAATAACAGTAATTTTTTCTGTAACTGCATCATGGGGCGACCATTTCACCCCCCCCCCCCGCCCCCTCGTCTCTCTTTAATAATCTTATCTTAATCCTTGGAGATGAAACCTTTTACAGTTTTTCTGGGTTGAAAAAAAGGCAAAATGGCCGCTCTGATGACGACACAGTGATGCAATGCATATTTGAACGATTTCTTAGTCAGAATTTCGAACTTGTTTATTCATACAATTTTCCTCTGGAAATCTAGGCCTGTAATCAGGGATGTGAAACAAATTGATAAATGGTGATGTGAATTTTTGTGCAGTTTTAGGTGTAAAAATAAATGTGAAAAATTATGATGAAAATAGTATCAAGACCGTCGATTTCACCCATGATCCTCATTCATTCCTCATCTCTTATAACTATTACTTCATCTCTCATCTCCGATAACTTCATCCTTCATATCTCTTAAAACTTCAGCTCTCATCCCTGATAACTTCATCTCTTATCCCTTATAACTTCTTCTCTCATCACTGATAACTTCATCTCTCATCTCTGATTACTTCATCTCTCATCTCCGATAACTCCATCCCTCATCTCTTAAAACTTCAGCTCTCATCCCTGATAACTTCATCTCCCATCTCTGATTACTTCATCTCTCATCTCCGATAACTTCATCCCTCATCTCCGATAACTTCATCCCTCATCTCTTATAACTTCATCTCTCATCTCTGATATCTTCATCTCTGATAACTTTATCTCTCTTTTCTGATAACTTCATCCCCATCTCTGTTAACTTCATCTCTGGAAACTTCATCTCTCATCTCCGATAACCTCATCTCTCATCCCTGCATCTACCATCTCTGATAACTCCATCCCTCATCTCTGATAACTCCATCCCTCATCTCTGATAACTCCATCCCACACCGCTGATAACTCCATCCCTCGTCTCTGATAACTCCATCCCTCATCTCCGATAACTCCATCCATCATCTCCGATAACTCCATCCCTCATCGCTGATAACTCCATCCCTCATGTCTGATACCTTCATCTCCCATCTCCGATAATTCCATCGCTCATCTCTGATAACTCCATCCCTCATCTCTGATAAATCCATCCCTCATAACTTCATCTGTCATCTCTGAATACTTCATCTCTCATCTCTGCTAACTTCATCCCTCATCTCTGGCAACATCATCCCTCATCTCTGATAACTCCATCCCTCATCTCTGATAACTCCATCCCTCATCACTGATAACTTCATCTCCTATCTTTGATAACTGCATCTCTCATCTCTGATTACTTCATCTCTCTTCTCTGATAACTTCATCGCTCATCTCTGCTAACTTCAGCTCTGCTAACTTCATTCCTCATCACTGTTAACTTCATTCCTCATCTCTGCTAACTTCATTTCTCATCTCGGATAATTTCATCTCTCATCTCTGATATCTCCATCCCTCATGTCTGATAACTCCATCCCTCATGTCTGATAACTCCATCTCTCCACTCTGATAACTCCATCTCTCAACTCTAATAACTCCATCTCTCATCTCTGATAACTTTCATCTCTCTTCTCTGATAACTTTCATCTCTCCTCTCTGACTACTTCATCTCTCATCTCTGATAACTCCATCCCATACCTCTGATAACTTCGTCTTTCATCTATGATAAATCATCTCTCATATCTGATTACTTTATTTCTCATTGCTGATGAAAGTTATCAGAGATGAGAGATGAAAGTTATCAGAGATGAGAGATGAAAGTTATCAGAGATGAGAGATGAAGTTATCAGATATGAGGAATGAACTCCATCCCTCAACGCTGATAACTCCATCCCTCATGTCTGATAATTTAATCTCTCATCCCTGATAACTTCATCTCCCATCTCCGATAATTCCATCGCTCATCTCTGATAACTCCATCCCTCATCTCTGATAACTCCATCTCTCATCTCTGGTAACTCCATCCCTCATCGCTGATAACTCCATCCCTCATCGCTGATAACTCCATCCCTCATCTCTGATAACTCCATCGTTCATCTCTGATAACTTCATCTCTCATCTCTGGTAACTTCATCTCTCATCCCTGATAACTTCAGCTCTCCTCTCTGATAACTTCATCCCTCATCTCTGATAAATTCATCCCTCATAACTTCATCTCTCATCTCTGCTAACTTCATCTCTCATCTCGGATAACTTCATCCCTCATCTCTGATAACTGCATCTCTCATCTCATAACTTCATCTGTCATCTCTGATAACTTCATCCCTCATCTCTGGTAACTTCATCTCTTATCTTTGATTACTTCATCTCTTATCTTTGATTACTTCATCTCTCATCTCTGATAACTCCATCCCTCAACTCTGATAACTCCATCCCTCATCACTGATAACTTCATCTTTTATCTTTGATAACTGCATCTCTCATCTCCGATTACTTCATGTCTCATCTCAGATAACTTCCTCGCCCATCTCTGATAAATTCATCCCTCATCTCCGATAACTTCACCTCTCATCTCCGATAACTTCATTCCTCATCTCTGCTAACTTCATTTCTCATCTCTGCTAACTTCATTTCTCATCTCTGCTAACTTCATTTCTCATCTCTGCTAACTTCATTCCTCATCTCGGATAATTTCATCTCTCATCTCGGATAACTCCATCCCTCATGTCTGATAACCTCATCTCTCATCTCGGATAACTTCATCCCTCATGTCTGAGAACCCCATCTCTCAACTCTGATAACTTTCATCTTTCATCTCTGATAACTTTCATCTCTCATCTCTGATAATTTTCATCTCTCCTCTCTGATAACTCCATCCTTCATGTCTGATAACTTCATCTCTCAACTCTGATAACTTTCATCTCTCATCTCTGATAACTTTCGTCTCTCATCTCTGATAATTTTCATCTCTCCTCTCTGACTACTTTATCTCTCATCTCTGATAACTCCATCCCATATCTCTGATAACTTCATCTTTCATCTAGGATAACTTCATCTCTCATCTCCGATCATCTTATCAGAGATGAGAGATGCAAGTTATCAGAGATGAGAGAGGCAAGTTACCAGAGATGAGAGATGAACGTTACCAGAGATGAGAGATGAGAGTTATCAGAGACGAGAGATGAGAGTTATCAGAGATGAGAGATGAGAGTTATCAGAGATGAGAGATGAGAGTGAGATGAGAGATGAGAGTTATCAGAGATGAGAGATGAGAGTTATCAGGGATGAGAGATGAAAGTTATCAGGGATGAGAGATGAAAGTTATCAGAGATGAGAGATGAAAGTTATCAGAGATGAAGATGAAAGTTATCATCTCCGATAATTCCATAACTCTTCTCTGATAACTCCATCCCTCATCTCTGATAACTCCATCTCTCATCTCTGGTAACTCCATCCCTCATCGCTGATAACTCCATCCCTCATCGCTGATACCTCCATCCCTCATCTCTGATAACTCCATCGTTCATCTCTGATAACTTCATCTCTCATCTCTGGTAACTTCATCTCTCATCCCTGATAACTTCAGCTCTCCTCTCTGATAACTTCATCCCTCATCTCTGATAAATTCATCCCTCATAACTTCATCTCTCATCTCTGCTAACTTCATCTCTCATCTCGGATAACTTCATCCCTCATCTCTGATAACTGCATCTCTCATCTCATAACTTCATCTGTCATCTCTGATAACTTCATCCCTCATCTCTGGTAACTTCATCTCTTATCTTTGATGACTTCATCTCTTATCTTTGATTACTTCATCTCTCATCTCTGATAACTCCATCCTTCATATCTGATAACTCCATCCCTCAACTCTGATAACTCCATCCCTCATCACTGATAACTTCATCTTTTATCTTTGATAACTGCATCTCTCATCTCCGATTACTTCATGTCTCATCTCAGATAACTTCCTCGCCCATCTCTGATAAATTCATCCCTCATCTCCGATAACTTCACCTCTCATCTCCGATAACTTCATTCCTCATCTCTGCTAACTTCATTTCTCATCTCTGCTAACTTCATTTCTCATCTCTGCTAACTTCATTTCTCATCTCTGCTAACTTCATTCCTCATCTCGGATAATTTCATCTCTCATCTCGGATAACTCCATCCCTCATGTCTGATAACCTCATCTCTCATCTCGGATAACTTCATCCCTCATGTCTGAGAACCCCATCTCTCAACTCTGATAACTTTCATCTTTCATCTCTGATAACTTTCATCTCTCATCTCTGATAATTTTCATCTCTCCTCTCTGATAACTCCATCCTTCATGTCTGATAACTTCATCTCTCAACTCTGATAACTTTCATCTCTCATCTCTGATAATTTTCATCTCTCCTCTCTGATAACTCCATCCTTCATGTCTGATAACTTCATCTCTCAACTCTGATAACTTTCATCTCTCATCTCTGATAACTTTCGTCTCTCATCTCTGATAATTTTCATCTCTCCTCTCTGACTACTTTATCTCTCATCTCTGATAACTCCATCCCATATCTCTGATAACTTCATCTTTCATCTAGGATAACTTCATCTCTCATCTCCGATCATCTTATCAGAGATGAGAGATGCAAGTTATCAGAGATGAGAGAGGCAAGTTACCAGAGATGAGAGATGAACGTTACCAGAGATGAGAGATGAGAGTTATCAGAGACGAGAGATGAGAGTTATCAGAGATGAGAGATGAGAGTTATCAGAGATGAGAGATGAGAGTGAGATGAGAGATGAGAGTTATCAGAGATGAGAGATGAGAGTTATCAGGGATGAGAGATGAAAGTTATCAGGGATGAGAGATGAAAGTTATCAGAGATGAGAGATGAAAGTTATCAGAGATGAGAGATGAAAGTTATCAGAGATGAGAGATGAAAGTTATCAGAGATGAGAGATGAAAGTTATCAGAGATGAGAGATGAAAGTTATCAGAGATGAGAGATGAAAGTTATCAGACATGAGAAATGAGAGATGAGAGATGAAAGTTATGAGAGATGAGAGATGAAAGTTATGAGAGATGAGAGATGAGAGTTATGAGAGATGAGAGATGAAAGTTATGAGAGATGAGATGAAAGTTATGAGATGAGATGAAAGTTATGAGAGATGAGACTCAAGAGAGGTGAGTGAGTGAGTGAGTGAGTGAGTGGATGGATGGATGGATGGATGGATGAGTGAGTGAATGGATGAGTGAGTGGATGGATGGGCGAGTGGATGAGTGAGTGGATGGATGAGTGAGTGAGTGGATGGATGAATGAGTGAGTGGATGAGTGAGTGGATGGATGAATGAGTGAGTGGATGAGTGAGTGGATGAATGAGCGAGTGAGTGAGTGAGTGAGTGAGTGAGTGAATGGATGGATGGATGAGTGAGTGTGTGAGTGAATGAGTGAGTGAGTGAATGAGTGAGTGAGTGAGTGAGTGAGTGGATGGATGGATGAGTGAGTGGATGGATGGATGAGTGAGTGGATGAGTGAGTGGATGAGTGAGTGAATGAGTGAATGAATGAGTGAGTGAGTGAGTGAGTGGATGGATGGATGAAAGAGTGAGTGGATGGATGAATGAGTGAGTGGATGAGTGAGTGGATGGATGGATGAGTGAGTGGATGAGTGAGTGAATGAGTGAGTGGATGGATGGGTGAGTGAGTGAGTGAGTGAGTGAGTGAATGAGTGAGTGAGTGAGTGAGAGTGAATGCGTGAGTGAGTGGATGGATGTATGAGTGAGTGGATGGATGGATGAGTGAGTGGATGGATGGATGAGTGAGTGGATGAGTGAGTGGATGGATGGATGAGTGAGTGGATGGATGGATGAGTGATGAATGGATGAGTGAGTGGATGGATGGATGAGTGAGTGGATGAGTGAGTGGATGGATGGGTGAGTGAGTGAGTGGATGAGTGAGTGAGTGGATGAGTGGATGAGTGAGTGAATGAGGGAGTGAATGAGGGAGTGAATGAGTGAGTGAATGAGTGCGTGATTGGATGAGTGAGTGAGTGGATGAGTGAGTGAGTGGATGGATGGATGAGTGGATGGATGGATGAGTGAGTGGATGGATGAGTGAATGGATGAGTGAGTGAGTGGATGGATGGATGAGTGAGTGGATGAGTGAGTGAGTGAGTGGATGAGTGAGTGGATGAGTGAGTGAATGGATGGATGAGTGAGTGGATGAGTGAATGGATGGATGGTTGAGTGAGTGGATGAGTGAGTGGATGGATGGATGAGTGAGTAAGTGGATGGATGGATGAGTGAGTGGATGAGTGAGTGAGTGGGTGAGTGAGTAAGTGGATGAGTGAGTGGATGAGTGAGTGAATGAGTGAGTGGATGGATGGATGAGTGAGTGGATGAGTGAGTGGATGGATGGATGAGTGAGTGGATGAGTGAGTGGATGGATGGATGAGTGGGGGAGTGAGTGAGTGGATGAGTGAGCGAGTGAGTGGATGAGTGAGTGAGTGAGTGAGTGAGTGAGTGAGTGAGTGAGTGGATGGATGAGTGAGTGAGTGAGTGGATGAGTGAGTGGGTGAGTGAGTGGATGAGTGAGTGGTTGGATGTGTGAGTGAGTGAGTGAGTGAGTGAGTGAGTGAGTGAGTGAGTGAGTGAGTGAGTGAGTGAGTGATTGGGTGAGTGAGTGGATGAGTGAGTGGGTGGATGGATGAGTGAGTGAGTGGATGGATGGATGGATGGATGGATGGATGTGTGAGTGGATGAGTGAGTGAGTGAGTGGATGGATGGATGAGTGGATGGATGGATGAGTGAGTGGATGAGTGAGTGGATGAGTGGATGAGTGAGTGGATGAGTGAGTGGATGAGTGGATGAGTGAGTGGATGATGGATGGATGAGTGGATGTGGATGGATGGATGAGTGAGTGAGTGGATGAGTGAGTGAGTGGATGAGTGAGTGGATGGATGAGTGAGTGAGTGAGTAGATGGATGAGTGAGTGGATGAATGGGTGGAGGAGTGATGAGTGAGCGGATGAGTGGATGGATGAGTGGAGGGATGGATGGGTGAGGGGAGGTATTGATGGATGAGGGGAGAGATGAGGGGAGGGATGGAGGGATGAAGGGAGGGATGAGGGGAGGGATGAGTGAGGGGAGGGAGTGGATGGGTGGATGAGGGAGGGAGTGGATAGAGAGATAGAATGATGGGATGAGGGATGGAGGGGTGAGGGATGGAGTGATGAGATATGAGGATGGAGTGATGAGGTAATGAGGGATGGAGGGTTGAGGGGTGGAGTGATGAGGGATGAAGTTATGAGTGATGGAGTTATCAGGGATGAGGGATGGAGTTATGAGAGATGGAGTTATGAGGGATAGAGTTATCAGCGATGAGGGATGGAGTTATCAGCGATGTGGGATGGAGTTATCAGCGATTGAGTTATCAGTGATGAGCGATGGAGTTATCAGGGATAAGGGATGAAGTGATGAGGGATGGAGTGATGAAGAATGGAGGGATGGAGAGATGGAGTTATGAGGGATGAGAGATGGAGTGATGAGGAATGGAGTTATGCGGGATGAGGAGTGGAGTTATGAGAGATGAGGGATGTAGTTATTAGGGATGAGGGATGAAGTTATCAGGGATGAGGGATGGACTTATCAGGGATGAGGGATGGAGTTATCAGGGATGGATGGATGAGTGGATGGATGACTGGATGAGATGAGTGGATGGATGGATGGGTGAGCGGAGGGATGGATGGATGAACGGAGGGATGGATGAGGGGAGGGATGGATGGATGAGGGGAGGGATGGATGAGAGGAGGGATGGATGAGGGAGTGGATGTGTGGATGACGGAGTGATGAGGGAGTGAATGAAGGGATGGAATGATGAGGGATGGAGGTATGAGGGATGAGGGGTGGAGTTATGAGGGATGGAGCGATGAGTGATGGAGTTATCAGGGATGAGGGATGAAGTTATCAGGGATGGAGTTATCAGAGATGAGGGATGGAGTTATGAGGGACGGAGTTATGAGGGATGGAGTTATGAGCGATGAGTGATGGAGTTATCAGGGATGAGGGATGAAGTTATCAGGGATGGAGTTATCAGCGATGAGGGATGGAGTTATCAGCGAAGTGGGATGGAGTTATCAGCGATGACCGATGGAGTTATCAGTTATGAGGGATGGAGTTATGGGGGATGGAGGGATGGAGAGAGGAGTGATGAAGGATGGATGAGGGATGGAGGAGCGGGAGATGAAGTTATGAGGGATGAGAGATGGAGGGATGAGGGATGGAGTTATGCGGGATGAGGGATGGAGTTATGAGATGAGGGATGTAGTTATTAGGGATGAGGGATGGAGTTATCAGGGATGATGGATGGAGTCATGAGGGATGGAGTTATCAGGGATGAGGTATGTAGTTATGAGGGATGGAGTTATGAGCGATGGAGGGATGAAGTTATCAGCGATGAGGGATGGAGTTATCAGCGATGAGGGATGGAGTTATCAGGGAGGGAGTTATCAGTGATGAGGGCTGGAGTTATCAGCGATGAGTGATGGCGTTATCAGCGATGAGTGATGGAGTTATCAGGGATGAGGGATGGAGTTATTACGGATGAGGGATGAAGCTAGCAGGGATGAGGGATGAAGTTATCAGGGATGAGGGATGAAGTTATCAGTGGGCAGTAGTAGAGAAAGGACATTTTTCAGCAAAGGAGCATATTTGGACTATCATTGCTCCCAATTGACCGTCTATGCGTGAATACGCCTTTCATTTGCAGAGGTCTCATAACTGAGCCCTACCGGTCATATATCGTCATGACGATCAGTTATGAGGGATGGAGTTATGAGGGATGGAGGGATGGAGAGAGGAGTGATGAAGGATGGATGAGGGATGGAGGCGTGGGAGATGGAGTTATGAGGGATGAGAGATGGAGGGATGAGGGATGGAGTTATGCGGGATGACAAATGGATGAGGGATGGAGTTATGAGATGAGGGATGTAGTTATTAGGGATGAGGGATGGAGTTATCAGGGATGAGGGATGGAGGCATGAGGGATGGAGTTTTCAGGGGTGAGGTATGTAGTTATGAGGGATGGAGTTATGAGCGATGGAGGGATGAAGTTATCAGCGATGAGAGATGGAGTTATCAGCGATGAGGGATGGAGTTATCAGTGATGAGGGCTGGAGTTATCAGCGATGAGTGATGGCATTGTCAGCGATGAGCGATGGAGTTATCAGTGATGAGTGATGGAGTTATCAGGGATGAGGGATGGAGTTATTAGGGATGAGGGATGAAGTTAGCCGGGATGAGGGATGAAGTTATCAGGGATGAGGGATGAAGTTATCAGTGGGCAGTAGTAGAGAAAGGACATTTTTCAGCAGAGGAGCATATTTGTACTATCATTGCTCCCAATTGGCCGTCTATGCGTGAATACGCCTTTCATTTCCAGAGGTCTCATAACTGAGCCCTACCGTTCATATATCGTCATGACTGTTTTGCTGATGTGAAGGCACATGGTGGTGTACGCCTGTTGTAAGTCATCATGCCAGGCGTCTTCAATCGCCTCAGTATGAGTATTGACAGTGTGACAAAAAAATTGGACTCCCCTCTGCCCTCAAGTCCCCCGAACATTGATGCACAGAAAATAGGAATATATTTCTTCTCAAATAACTAGCTTTGATTGGACTGTACCGGTACAGGAAGTGACAGCAATTGAAAAGTAACAGCCTCTGACAAAATTGTAAGTAACTCAACAGAAATTTAGTTTTGGTGATTAATACTTAAAATAAGATATTAGGGACTGGACTAATGAACTTTGAGATGAAACAAATTTACGGTTTGAGAACTTTCACGTTGGTCAGATGGCCAGCTTGACATTTGAATTCAGACCTATCATCCCTCATGCATTCTGCATGAGACTCACACATTTGGCATCTGTCTCACCCTCTCACACAGCTTTATCAAAATCTCTCGCATCTGGGCATTTTTATAAAATTATTTCTAAAACAACCAAGAATCATTCAAAATTGCTCCAGTTTGAAGAAAAAAGGAGTCAGTAATTTCAAAATTTTCCTAGACTTGGTTATAAAGTATCCATTTTATAGCCTCTGTGATGGGTGAAATGTATGATAGTAGGCTGTTATATGAAACAAAAATGCGAAAAATGGCATGAAATGACGCCTAGAAATTCAAATTTTTGGGGGGCTCGTATCTCCTGGGTGGATATACTCGAGTATCATGCCTTGGTAAAATTATAACTTGAAAGGTCCGTGAATTTAACTTTAAACAAGCAGCCAGAGGATGCTAGGTCCCCCGCCGAAATGGCAGCAATATTTTTTAGCATTGTTGGTCTCAGGGGATATACATGAGGGAGGCAACTGCTGCTTCATAGGCGTTGAATGTGGAAGGGTCTTTCTGCCTTCCCAAGTTTTAAGATCAACTCAGAACGATTGACTGAAAGTTGATTGCTTCTGTGATATAGTTTCCATGCAGTGAAGCACCGAGAAGCATCCCCAAGTGACATCTCAAGGCATTGTCTGCAAACCAAATTTTAAATTTGCCACCAGTTGTCGCCACCTGTAGGTGCAAGTGAGCGAAATGCAATCCCAAGCATCATCTCATGGCATGGTAGCCTACATGTATTAGCCTATAGTATCTTCTGCAGGGGGCCAATGATCGGCTGATGCAGCAACAACAGCATTTTCCCAGTTAGACAGCAGATTTTGAAATAAAAAACGAGGCCGCGCTATGTCACCAGTCAACTGAGACAGTCGTGTGGTTGTGTATGAAGATTGGGGTGGGTCTTATCTAATAGTGATCCAATGAAAATGCTCGTATTAGTTTAAAATGGCGGGGTCGAATGACCAATCACTGAACGGGAGACAGCTGGAACAGTACGTTGACACTGTCTGTTAATACAGGGGGCGTCGGAAGCAAATTCAAAGTGGTACGGCCACTATCATTGCACTTTAGGTGAGGATCCAGGGGCCGCCCAGGCCCCAGATGTTCCTGGGGTCTAGATCGCCGAAAAGCGTTCTGAGCGATTTCTGGCGTCAATCAAAATCACTCTGCATTGAAGTGTATTTTTAGTTCTTCCTAACCCTTTTACCATGAAAACGCAATCGATGGTTTTCTGCGATGCTGAATTACAAAAAATTGTGTATAGTATAGTACTTTATCCTAGGCACATCGTGTAGAAGTAACCGAGATGATGCATCGATAAGTATACCAAATTTTACATTGAGCATTTGAACAGTGTCAGAGATAGAGATCATTAATGATTTTACATAAATTAAAGATGGTTGCCCATCCTTCCCGTCACTCAGAGGAACTAATGTGGTTATTCATTAATGCAAGTCTCTTCATACATCGATGCTGTAAATCAAGTTTCGTATAGAACATTTGAATGGTATCAGAGATAAACATCATTAAAGATTTTGAATAAATTAAAGATGGCCGCCAAGATTTCCGCCCAATCAGAGAAACCAGATCTGTCATTCATCGTAAGTCTCTTGATGCATCAATGATGTATACCAAATTTTACACTGAGCACTCCAACGGAATCAGATATAGAGATCATTAATGATTTTGCCTAAATTAAAGATGGCCACCAAGGTTTTCAGTCAATCAGGTCCCGATTCAAAGTATCTGGATGTATCGATGATATATACCAACCTTCATATAAAACAATTGAATGGTAACCGAGATATGTAGGCTATCATTATCGATTATTTCGCATGAATTAAAGATGGCCTCCAGGGTTCCCAGCTAATCAGAAAAGCCTGTTTGATAATTCGTTGAAAGTTGCTTGATGTATCGATGATGTATATCAAATTTCGTATTGAACAGTTGAATGGTTTCCGAGATATGGATCATTATCCATTTTGCATGAAATTAAAGATGGCTGCTAAGGTTCCCACCCAATCAGGTCCCAATTCTATAGGCTTCTGGTCCTTGACTAGGTAAATAAGCATACCAAATTTGGAATTCATCAGCGGAACAGTTTTCCGGCTATCTCGCTCACGAACGGACGTACGGACAGACGGACGTACAAGATGATGACAATACCCCATGGCCAAAAATGGCCGAGGGGTAAAAACATGGGTCTGTGCCTGATAAATTTTAAGCCTTTGGGGTTGCAACTCATTCATAGAAAGCTCCCTGTACATGAACAACTGCACTGACAACTGCATGCCATCATCTGTCAGTCTGAAGACCGACAAGGTTGAATTCAGTTCAATTCAGGAAATTGATCATATGCACAGTGTGCACCCAAACATTAGGAACACAGTTGTAATTAATATAGTAATATACATGTGTGGACACAAATGATTCGTGCAGAAGCTTCAGGGTAAATCATATGATGTGCAATACAATTATGTGTTAGCAAAATTGAAGGAAATGTTGTCCTTCGTTTAAGATGACACGAAATTCAAAAATCAGGGATTCAGTACTGCGGGGATTTCCCCGCCAGTTATTTCACATTATACTTCTGAAATAAAATATGGTTCATGCAAAAGCTTTAGGGTAAATCATATGATGTGGAATAGAATGATTTCATATAGCAAAATTGAAGGCCCATTTTGACTGGAACGGACAAGAAGAAGAGAAACTCAGTGGTGCCACCTTCAGGCAGATGTTGCTGAAATGCAATACGGACTGGCGTCCTGTTGCAAGGAATGCGTATTCCGAATTTCGGAATAATCCAACACAGCATTAGGAAGTTATCGCTTCGAACAGATGTACACGGAAAAAAAAATCTATTTTGACCCAGTGGCGCCACCTTCAGGCCGATGTTGCTGAAATGCAATACGGATTGGCCTCTTGTCGCAAGGAATGCGAATGCTGAATTTCGGAAGAATCCAACAAAGCGTTAGGAAGTTATCGCTTCGAACAGACATGCACGGACGTACACGAACATCCACGGACTCAAAGAAGCAAGAACCAGTGGCGCTACCTTCAGGCAGATGTTGCTGAAATGTAATACGGACTGGCGTCTTGTCACAAGGAATGCGTATTCTAATTTTGGAAGAATCCACCAAAACTTTAGGAAGTTATCACTTCGAACAGACATGCACGGACGTACACGGACATCCACGGATGCAAAGAAGCAAGAACTAGTGGCGCCACCTTCAGGCAGATGTTGCTGAAATGCAATACGGTCTGGCCTCTTGTCGCAAGGAATGAGAATGCTGAATTTCGGAAGAATCCAACAAAGCGTTAGGAAGTTATCGCTTCGAACAGACATGCACGGACGTACACGAACATCCACGGACACAAAGAAGTAAGAACCAGTGGCGCCACCTTCAGGCAGATGTTGCTGAGATGTAATACGGACTGGCGTCTTGTCACAAGGAATGCATATTCCGAATTTCGGAAGAATCCAACAAAGCGTTAGGAAGTTATCACTTCGAACAGACGTACACGGACATTCACGGATACGAAGAAGCAAGAACTAGTGGCGCCACCTTCAAGCAGATGCTGCTGAAATGCAATACGGACTGGTGTCTTGTCGCAAGGAATGCGTATGCCGAATTTCAGAAGAATCTAACTAAGCGTTAGAAAGTTATCGCTTCGAACAGACATGCACGGACGTACACGGGCATCCACATACGCAAAGAAGCAAGAACTAGTGGCGCCACCTTCAGGCAGATGTTGCTGAAATGCAATACGGACTGGCGTCTTGCCGCAAGGAATGCATATTCCGAATTTCGAAAGAATCCAACAAAGCGTTAGGAAGTTATCGCTTCGAACAGACATGGACGGACATCCACGGACATCCACGGACACAAAGAAGCAAGAACCATTTTAAAGTCCCCGGCCGCGTTGCGGCGGGGGACAATTAGATGTTATTTTTAAATTTATAGCTACAGTAGTAGTATACAAAGAGTCAATCGAGGTAACAGCGCCTCACTGCGCATGCGCAGAACCTGTTTTGAGATCACAGCGACCTGTTTTTGGGGCGTATTGGGGCGTGTGCGCATGCGTGTGGTGTATGGTGGATGGTGGGAGGTGGGTTTAAGATGGCGGCGTGTGGATGGTGGGAGGTGGGTTTAAGATGGCGGCGTGTGGATGGTGGGAGGTGGGTTTAAGATGGCGGCGTGTGGATGGTGGGAGGTGGGTTTAAGATGGCGGCGTGTGGATGGTGGGAGGTGGGTTTAAGATGGCGGCGTGTGGATGGTGGGAGGTGGGTTTAAGATGGCGGCGTGTGGATGGTGGGAGGTGGGTTTAAGATGGCGGCGTGTGGATGGTGGGAGGTGGGTTTAAGATGGCGGCGTGTGGATGGTGGGAGGTGGGTTTAAGATGGCGGCGTGTGGATGGTGGGAGGTGGGTTTAAGATGGCGGCGTGTGGATGATGCCATTTTATCTCAGATAATTTTTCTGTCATAATTAATTCTTGGTCGAGTATCAACTATTCAGATATTACGGAAAGTACTGTTGTTATAAGGTATTCTTTGTTATATATCAGACACGATCAGCTGATATTTGTAAACAAACGATCTATATTTAGACCCTCACGTGATCTGTTACGTCGCAGCACGCGCTCTTTGATCTTGACGTTCCGCCGCCGTACAGGAAGCTCAAATTGAGACGAAGAATTTCGTTACCATTGCCAGTAAATTGTAAGTTTATTGCGGAAAGAATTGATATTTCATAAATTCCTGCGGGAAATAGGAAGTACACATATAAAAGAATATTGTCTTGACGTAAAAAGTTGGGACATTTCATATTTACGGAGATATGGATTTTTATAACTGAGCCGGTTTTTCGTGTAAACCATCGCAGCGAAAAGGGAAACGGCTGTCATCTTCGTTTTGCTATGTCACAAAAAAGTGCTCGAATTACTTATTTCCAAATGATTTCATGACGAATCCAACTAAGGTTAGCAAGCATACATATCTTACGATATTGTCATGAACTGCCAGCACATAACACGTTCTGGTTGATGAGATCTGAATTTAAGTGTTGTAGCATGTTATTATAACCAGTCTATGATCGAGTGCCACCCCAGTGTCGAGCATTTACATCGTCCAGTTTGCACCAGCAAAAGAAAAATTACGAACGTTCATCGAACGTATGCTGAGCGGCATCGGGGCACCTTCATGTGGTCTCCCGCGGTATATGAATGACTTAGATATGAATGCATGAATTAGTTTGATATAATTTTGTTGGGTATGAACGATTTAAAGTGGAAATATTCCGTACAGGTCTGTTATATGTAACAAACGCTAACAAAAATGGCTGCTCAAGGTCAATTTCCCCGGCTTGCCCGGATAATAACTCCGTTCAAACCACAGCCCCATCTATACGCTTTGATGCAAGGGAGACAACTCGGACTAGACCAATTCCCAGGCGAAGATGATGTCCCGCTATATTTGGCCTGTATGGGGTATAGGGGTGGTCGTTTTTTTTATGGCTTTTACTATGAGCTATGAGGTTGATCATGTAGAATACGATGGAAAAAACTATGAAAGTACCGGGTAGGCTTGTATATAGATCCATATAGACCCATATACACTCATATACTGGGATATTAGTATGTATAAATCCATACGGGGTGGACATGTTGGAGTCTAGGTGGAGCACTAGTGGCCCGATTGGGTAGAGTGAGGTCTTATTTTAAAGCTCTCTAGGAAATAAATAAATAAATAAATAAATAAATAATAATAAAAAAAATCAAAAAAATCGGCGAGTAGTAGACGAAGGGAAAATTGGAAAGTACTGACCATGCCCCAGAATACTTCATATGCATATCACGGCCTTAAGGCCTATGTAAGATGTAATCTACTTCACAGTTTAGTAGTATAAAAAGCGCAAGTCCTATTGACCTTGCCCCTTCCAAAGAAATAAAATCGGCTCTATTTTACAGGAGTATATACGCAGGTCACGTGGGTTGTCACGTCACTTCCGGGTTTTCACTAAAAACTACCTCCAAACATAGAAGAGTTCCAATTTTTTCCCTTAGACGTCCGTATGTTCATCCTCCAAACCCACAAGAGTTCCAATGTTCAACCGCCGGGGTGTTTTCCACTGGCCTGGCCCGCCCCAGCGCCCCGCAGCGCGCGCGCGTCATCCCGCGTCATCCCCGGCAGTGCGCACGCGCGCGCGGACGCGGGTGAAAAGGTCAAAGGGTCACCTCCAGGTCAGACGGTCCAATGTCCAATGAGACAATGTTGCGGCATCGCTATAGTCAGAGCTTGAGCACAAAAAAGGGGATTCTAGATGAACCTGGGAAAGATGGGCAGTTCCATTTGGACCAATCAGCGGTCGAGAAAAAGAGCCAATCAGCGGTCTAATGGAAACACATCTCGGGCGAACACCCCTTGAAAGACCCTACGTGTCTCTGGGTCATTCTCCAGCACGGTGGTTATCTGGTCTGTATCCATTTTAGGTGGAGAAGTCACACAGGACGTTGCGCGCCTTGTCCACTTGAATGATGTTGTCAAACTCGGCGTAGCAGATCACATTGACGGTGGTCGCCAGGGCTCGTGCAAAGTGGATTTCCAACCGTAAGTTGCCTTGCTTGGCCAGGGCCAGCTGATGGTCGTTCTCTAAGGTGGGGGTCAGATCGAAACAGAACAACGTGTATCCGTTCGCGTAGTCCTCCCGACTGATCATATTCCCTTCGTCCTGGTTTATTTGACCGGTGGCTGTAAACAGGCTCTGATAGGCTCGAATGAAATTCCTCCGCCCAAAGTTCGGTGTTAAGGCCGTGGCTGGCACCTGTTGTCCATCCACATGCAGGGCCACAAAATTGATGCCGAAATGTTGAAAGTCAAACGGATTCTCTGGGTAGGCTCCGCTGAAACTGGTATTTTCCACACAGGCCAGGATCAATCGCTTGGGTAGTTCCCCCAGGAACAGGTTTTCTTTGTTGGCGCCCATATTTCCAGCAGGCACAGAGAACACTTTGGTTTGTACACGTCGGATAGGGTACTGGGCTGGTTTTGTTTCCAAGGCTTTCATGTGTCCCAATTGAACGGCTGGATTCGGTTTCACTTTTCGGACATACAGGACTGCGTCTTGGATGACAATCTTATAGTCCGCTGCATGCCCTCTACGTTAGTGGCCATCAAGGCGAAGGTCGGAGGCGCCCGTATCAGTCGGATTTTGATGGGGATCTTGTTCAAGAGGTACCGGTCTTGCATGAACATGTCTGCATGCAGTCGACCCATCATATCCACCGAGGCACTGTTCGCAGTGAAAGCCTTCCGTTTGTTATATCCCCCATTGTCCGCCGTGTCCATGTGCTCGGGCGTGTCCCTGTAGAATAAAGCGGTTGTCAGCTGAGATTTTTTAGCCTCTCGGCCATACGACAGCAGTGTCTCGATGTAGGCTCGATAGGGGTACGTGTTGGTGGAGTCACTGATGAGTTTGTCGCTGAGAAAAATATCCACCTGCCGAAACATCGAGTGCAGCCAGAGATTCGTCGGGCCCACCGTTGCTTGGTCAGCGATTCTGGTGCCAGCTCCATTGACCACCTTGGCTTTCACATACAAGTAGGTATGGGCTAAATCCACATAGGCCGTATCCGCATTACTGATGGTGAACTCGATGGGCCCGGTTTCGTTGATGCTGGAGAGCGGGAGATGCTCCACCCATAATCCTTGTTCGACACTGGTTTGTGTGGGCGGCACGGTCCACAAATCAAATTCACTGTTGGTGGAGGGGCAGGACTCGGCGTGGATTAAGGACATGTTTTAAGAAAAGATATCCTTTGTCTTCTTCGATGTGCGTCGTCGCTGGGTCGGTCGTCGACTGGTGCGTGGTCTCGGTGGGGCAGCTCTTTTATTCCCAACGGTGCGTTGTGCTTTGGCCACCAAGACGCCTCCCGCTTCTTTGGCCCGCCGTTTCAAGGATTCTTTGGGTGCCGTACCCCCCAAGACATCACCGGCCACTTGCAGTCCACTGCGTACCGCTTGTTTGCCGATTGCTTTCACCCCACGCGTCACCAAGGGCAGGAACGTTTTCACAATGCTGCCGAGTATGTTCCCCAGACCATGTCCTCGTTGCATGCGTGCACCGCTAAATACCGGAAAGCCACCCCCGGCCTGTTGGGCATAATAGTCGGCATAGCTGCGTGCATCGCACTCGTAAGGTACTTTCATTATGCAAAGTGGGGAGCACGTGCTTGTCGAAAATGAAGTGTCAGCACCACTTTTCCTCGTTCGAATGCCACCGGTCGTCCCGTGTCATCTCTTATATCCACCGTGATCGTGTTGATGTCAGTTTGTCGTACGGGCAAGTAGAGCATGTGGGTGAAACTGTGGGTGACTTGACCTCCATACGTCTTTTTAATGGGGACCACCCGTAACAGAGGTGTGTTGATATCGCCCACGATGTGGTTGTCCACCACGTCCGAGTAGACGTAGAGTCCGTACATACCCGACTTCATATCCATCGGCATCTCGCCATCAGCGAACGTCTTTAGATCGAAACCCAGCATTTGCTGTAGGATAGCACTCAGTACGACACTCGCCTTGCCGCAGACGATAAGCTGTGCCTTGTCGTTGTGTGCGTTGTAATCGAAGTCCACGTGATTCTTGAAGGGATAGGCTTTGATGGGTCTTGAAGTATTCGTCACCCCCCGTAGCGCCTTATAATGCATCAGTCTTGACAGCCCACCCATGAACTCTTTGGGGGTATCGTATTGGCCTTCGGGCAGGGTGAGTCGGGTGTTTTTGCCTTCGTAGGTCACCTCGTACCACACTTCATTGGCTCGCACGTTGTACCACGAGTAAGGGTATTGGATATTCACGAGGCCGCATTCCCACCGGCCAGGTAAATGTAACGGTTGCGGTAACTGGGTGACGTACTTGGCCACGGTGTTGTCAGGAAACACATCCAGCGAACTGTTACTGGGTAGGGTCAGGTAAAACATGGCGACTGAGCTGTCCTGCTGCTGCTGTTGGTTTTAATAGGTGTTCCAGGCCTTGGGCGGTTGTGTCCGGCGTCGTGTTCGTCGCGTTGACTTGCTACGTGTCACGGCTCTGGAGATGTGGGGTGTCCTGATCGAGGGTGGTTTTTTAAAGGTCTGAAAAGAAGGTGCCCGTTGTGATGGTGGTGGAGTTTTGGGGGGTGACTCCGGTTCCCAGTCGGCTTCCCAAGAAGGTTGTGGTGAGAGTCGTGGTGCACGACTCGGCGATTGCTGGGTTTGCTGCATAAAGGCCCAGCGGTGGGGGTTCCCCACCAATTCCTGTGGTACATGCATGTCTTTCAAGCCTTGAGCGAAGACCTCCCATCCTCGAGGATCGGTGTGCGATCTGCGTTGACGCATCAGATCATTCACTAAATCCGTCATGTGGGTGCCGGGGACCACCTGATTCTGTACCAGGAGTTCGCCTTTATCATTCCAAGTCATGTTAGGATTCTGTTTCATCCGTTGTAATACCAGGCCAGCTTGTTTCTTGAACGAGGCAGGTACACTCTTCAGCACTTCGTCTTCCACCCACTGTGGGGCTGTGGGGGCTATCCCTGGTAATGGCGGCTGTTGGAACGGTGCTGAGGTCAGCGGTCTGTCACGTGGTGGTGGTGGTGGTGGTGGTGGTGGTGGTGCTGTTGCTGGGGTAGACAGGGTTTTGTATTGGTCCATGAACGTCATGTACCGTTGAAGCGTCTCATTGTACCGTTGTACTTTCTCACTGTCGCTTAACCCCGGTCTCTGTAAGATCTGTTGCATTTCTCCATCGAGGCTGTTTATGGTCTTCACCGTAGGTGGGACAGGGTAGGGTGATTGGAGGTTTTGCAGGAACCGTGGTTCGACGAGGACCATTTTTTTCGTGTGGTTCATTGTCGGCCGAAGAGTCCACCCAATACTGGACCCAACACGGAAGCGGCCAACGGTGCTAAGATGGCCCCGAGAAAGCCGCCTTTCTGTAACACCTTTTTCTTTTGTGTTTGAGGGACCCGCTTGTGGACTAGGGTTCGGAGACCTGTCTTATGCTTGGCCAACTTGGTCTTCTGAGCCGGAGTCAGTGGTACGTTGCCTTTTAACAGGTTGTACCCGATCTCGCACAGACAGCGTACAAGGTCAGAGTCCGCACCGCGTACAATGGTTCGGACCAACTCGGGTGGGGCCGTCTTCAATACACGGAGCGTGGGAGCGTGCTTCCGTACTCGCGCAGACATCCTGTACAACTAATGCTAGAACCCACAACTCTGCCCTTTTTATCCACCTCACAGACAAAGTCAACCCTGCTGTGGTATTCATTCTTTTTATTATTCCCCATCATCAAACACACAGACCCCAGCTGGGGGCGCCACTGTGGATGTGTTTACATTATTTTTGCATGTACACGTGGTGGGTCTCTCCGGGAAAGATGCCGGTCCGTAGTCGAAGGTGGTCGGGGGTGGCTTGCTTGAGGTCGAAGAGCATATACCCGTGCTGAGGGGTTGTGGCATCTTTGAAGGCTTCCAACGGAAACGGTGTGCGGCCGGGATACATCTGTCTCGCCACATGCAGCAGTTGAGTGGTATCTCTCGGGTTTTTGAAGACCACCAGGTAGTGGGCATTTAAGCTGATATTCCGATGTTCTTTGTTTTTACTGAACAGATTCTGCACAATGTAGATGATGCTGAGCCGTCGATGATGGCTGCCTTTGGTAAAGAGTTGGGTGACCCGTGCATCCGTCTCCGCCATGAGATCATCCAGAACCACCAAGGTGTCGGGTTCCAAATCGGCCAGGTTGGGTAGGCCTTCCACGAACGTGATGTGGGGCATTGCTGCATACGCTTCCTGCCATTCTCCGTAACACCACACGACTCTGGCAATGGGTGGAGTGATCATGCTGTCGGCGTGTTGAAGGAGCTTCCTGACGAAGTGCGTTTTGCCGGAGCCCGTCGGTCCTGCGATGACGCAAGTGAAGGGATGCTGCCACCCAGGGTCCATGGTTCGAGGTGTATCCGTTGTCGTGGTAACCCGCTCTTGTAAATTTCGTACGAGTGAACTGGAGTGGTGGCGGGTACAACGTCGGTCGTCGTTGTCTGTTCACTGTCAGGGATGATGATGGTGGTGATGGGTACAACGTGGGTGGTCGGTTCACTGTGAGGGATGAAATCCGGTGGGTGTTCAGACGTAGTGGGCGTACTTGGTGTAGGTGTAGAGCTCGACGTGGCTTGTACGCGGGGTGTGGTGGTGGTGACTGGGCTCGATACGACTGGTGCTCTCTGTAGACCGGTTTCGCTGGTGCCTGGTGTTCTCAGTTGGTTAAGTAACGTGCTGACATAGGCTACGTCGTAAAACACACCTCCGTACAACACACTCAGCAGGGTTAGCAATAGCACCCCAAAGACCACTTGCGCTTTGCGCGTTTTGCGAGACGCTGTCTTCAGAGGCAGCTGCTGTTGGTCCATAGCACTGTGGTCGGATGTGGAATGAAGGAGGACGGCAGTGGTGTCTGGTTTTATAGTCGTTTCACCTGGTTGGCCGCGACCCAGGAATTGAAGGAACTGGGCCAACCTTGCCATTTCACGAAATGAAACAGTTTGCCACGTCGACGTTCCGTTTTCAAAATCTGCTCCACCGTGTAGTAGTCTTGCTGTGTTTTTACAACAGGCTGTAATTCCGTGTCGTAAAACGTCCCCAGCAACGTTTCCCCTTGGAGATCTTCCAGTTCATAGACTCGCCGCTGTCGGGGTAGGCGCCGTTTAATCAGGAAGTGCTCATCGCTCCAGTTGGGCAAGTAACTTTTCTCGAACTTGCCCTTGACTTTACTGATCCGTACAGGGTCCCCGACCTTGTACACCGCCTTCGTCGTTCGCTGCGATGGCCTGGGGTACAAGACACGCCGGACTTGGGCTTCATTGCGTTGGGTCACGGTAATGGGGGCTCTCTCTATACTTCGATGATAGGCTCGATTGTAACCCCTCACCAGTTTCGGGAGAACATCGATGTACCGCCTTGTATTCTTATAGGTGAAATATTTATACATGCGGCCTTTGAATGTCCTGTTGAACCTCTCCACCACGGAAGCCTTGGTCTCGTTGTACGTATGGAAGAAAAACACCTTCTGTTTCTTGAGAAAGGCTTGGAACGGTCTGTTGAGGAATTCCGTGCCTTCGTCGGTTTGCAAATACAAAGGTTTGCGCCCGGTCTTGAAGATGTCTTTGAACGCCGCTATGAGATTTGCCCCCGTTTTCGTCCGGATGGGTACCACCCACGCATACTTGGATAGGATATCGATGCACGTCAAGATATACCGATTCTCATCGTTGTGTTTGGCAAAGGCGCTCATATCCACCAAATCCGCTTGCCACTGGGCATCTATTCCTCCCACGATGACCCGGTTCCGTAGAAAATGGCGACGGACAGATCGATGTAAGGTATAGGTGTCTTGTCTTCTTAACCAATCTCGGACTTGGGCACGTTGTACCCCCTGGGGTTTGGCCGCTCGATAGAGAGCCGACAATGCACTATAGGCCGCCGGACTGTCGGGACTGTAGTATAAGTTATCCAACACCTTCTCCCAGCGCTTCATGGTGACAAAATGATGATGGACCCTGGCTCTATCGTTTATTTATAACGGGTATATCTTGGGGCGGAGTTTCTTTCTGATTTTCTTCGTGGACTTCCACAGTGGCCATGGTAAATGACCAGTCCAACTCGTCTGATGACCGCTTGATAAGCACTTCATCCACATCCACCACGGCATCTTCCAATGCAGACCATAGATCAGGGTGAAGGGTAAAATGCACTGTACCTCCATCTAGCCGAGCCAATTGAGCAAAGAAAGGGCCGCGTCGGATGTACACATCGTGACACAAGTGGATGAGGTCGCCGTCCAGTTCACCAGACAACACCCGTTTGAATTTGGTCCAGCCCTCCCGGGACAGACGAATGTGAGCCGGGCACGGTTGTGTAGGGTCCGCATCACAGACGTCTCCCACCTCCTCCATGATATCGACCTTATCCGCATACACGTGCAGGAAACCTCGGGGGTCAAGCTGAAATACGCCAGTACTATATGCTCCGTCATGGTCAGTACGTGAATGGTACCAGATTTCACTGTCTCTCGTATTTATAGGGAGAACCCGTGAGATCAAAGGATCAGGTGGTCATGTCATTGGGCTGACTGAGTCTAGCCGGGTAATCAATGGCATCGTCGTCGGGTTCATGTAGTTGTTCATGGGGTTCAGCCAGCGCGTCCTCAATAGCACGAGCCCACCCCAACTGGTGTGATGATCGCTCGTCCGGTGTAAACAGCTGGTCCACAATAGGCACCACTTTCTCCAAGGCTGACCACAGATCGGGGTCTAGGGTGAAGCCTCGCGTAGCATCTTGGTAGCGGCCCAGGCGTAGGAAGAGGGAGGTACGGTATACGTAGATGGCATTGTCTATGTGGATGAGGTCTCCGTCGAGCTCGCCGCTCAACACCCGTTTAAATTTGGTCCAGCCGTCACGAGGTAGTGTGACCGTATTCGATACGGTCTCAGCGGGCGCCCAGCAAATAGCTCCACGGTCTTCCACCAGGGTGACTTTATCTTCATAGACGTGTAACCCCACCCGGGGTGTAAGGGGCAGGATGGCTCGTAGGACGGGTGACATGCTTGGTCCAAATGTCGAACGGTGAATGACACACACTCTGTCTGACCCTCGTATTTATAGTGTCAATACCACAGCGCCAGGGTCAATAGGGCACAGACTAGTATGAGGCCAACCAGCCGGCGCTGGTTCCGGCGTGAGCGCTCCTGGTCCATAGCGCGAGCATCAAGGATGGCTGTCATAGTCCAGTAGTGGTGAGTGATGGCACGCCTCTCCATCGAGTGCACTCTGTGGAGGACCGCTTCTGTGAACTCGTTCAGGATCTGGCGTCGTCCCTCGTTGTCGTCGCCATCTGCAAACATGGACCGGACCACTGCTCGGTAACCCGTGAATGAATTCACCACGGTGGCATACTGTAAAATGCGAGTCGCATGGGGCTGGATCTCCGCCATGGCTCTGTAGAAATGAAGGTGTGGGATCCAGAGGGACGTGTTTTATAGACCAGATGTAGCTCTACGGGTGTAGTCCGTGATACGTACTATTCTGATGGGTTAGTCCAAAAAAGGGAGCAACAACAACAACAACAACAACACAGATTACAGATCAATCCTTTTATTATGCGTGAACAACATAGAAATGCATGTACTGACCTGTCTGTGGGAGGTTTCCCACAATGGCGTTCACCTTCGCGTCTTTTCGTGTACGTCCGTGTCTTTTCGTTAAAGTCCGTGTATCTTCGGTAAAGTCCGTGTCTTTTCGGTAAAGTCCGTGTCTTTTCGGATCGGTGACGTCCGTGTCTATCGTCCGGGCACTTCGCGTCTGCGCCTGCATTGGGTATGTATAAGGGTCTTCATACGCGCGCGCAATGCGGCTCAGTGGTACACCAGTACACCAGTCTCGATCCTCGACATGGGGATATGTCAACCCCACCCCAGCCCATTAAATGAAGTGGGTTTGGAGGATGAACATACGGACGTCTAAGGGAAAAAATTGGAACTCTTCTATGTTTGGAGGTAGTTTTTAGTGAAAACCCGGAAGTGACGTGACAACCCACGTGACCTGCGTATATACTCCTGTAAAATAGAGCCGATTTTATTTCTTTGGAAGGGGCAAGGTCAATAGGACTTGCGCTTTTTATACTACTAAACTGTGAAGTAGATTACATCTTACATAGGCCTTAAGGCCGTGATATGCATATGAAGTATTCTGGGGCATGGTCAGTACTTTCCAATTTTCCCTTCGTCTACTACTCGCCGATTTTTTTGATTTTTTTTTATTATTTATTTATTTATTTATTTATTTATTTCCTCGAGAGCTTTAAAATAAGACCTCACTCTACCCAATCGGGCCACTAGTGCTCCACCTAGACTCCAACATGTCCACCCCGTATGGATTTATACATACTAATATCCCAGTATATGAGTGTATATGGGTCTATATGGATCTATATACAAGCCTACCCGGTACTTTCATAGTTTTTTCCATCGTATTCTACATGATCAACCTCATAGCTCATAGTAAAAGCCATAAAAAAAACCGACCACCCCTATACCCCATACAGGCCAAATATAGCGGGACATCATCTTCGCCTGGGAATTGGTCTAGTCCGAGTTGTCTCCCTTGCATCAAAGCGTATAGATGGGGCTGTGGTTTGAACGGAGTTATTATCCGGGCAAGCCGGGGAAATTGACCTTGAGCAGCCATTTTTGTTAGCGTTTGTTACATATAACAGACCTGTACGGAATATTTCCACTTTAAATCGTTCATACCCAACAAAATTATATCAAACTAATTCATGCATTCATATCTAAGTCATTCATATATCGCGGGAGACCACATGAAGGTGCCCCGATGCCGCTCAGCATACGTTCGATGAACGTTCGTAATTTTTCTTTTGCTGGTGCAAACTGGACGATGTAAATGCTCGACACTGGGGTGGCACTCGATCATAGACTGGTTATAATAACATGCTACAACACTTAAATTCAGATCTCATCAACCAGAACGTGTTATGTGCTGGCAGTTCATGACAATATCGTAAGATATGTATGCTTGCTAACCTTAGTTGGATTCGTCATGAAATCATTTGGAAATAAGTAATTCGAGCACTTTTTGTGACATAGCAAAACGAAGATGACAGCCGTTTCCCTTTTCGCTGCGATGGTTTACACGAAAAACCGGCTCAGTTATAAAAATCCATATCTCCGTAAATATGAAATGTCCCAACTTTTTACGTCAAGACAATATTCTTTTATATGTGTACTTCCTATTTCCCGCAGGAATTTATGAAATATCAATTCTTTCCGCAATAAACTTACAATTTACTGGCAATGGTAACGAAATTCTTCGTCTCAATTTGAGCTTCCTGTACGGCGGCGGAACGTCAAGATCAAAGAGCGCGTGCTGCGACGTAACAGATCACGTGAGGGTCTAAATATAGATCGTTTGTTTACAAATATCAGCTGATCGTGTCTGATATATAACAAAGAATACCTTATAACAACAGTACTTTCCGTAATATCTGAATAGTTGATACTCGACCAAGAATTAATTATGACAGAAAAATTATCTGAGATAAAATGGCATCATCCACACGCCGCCATCTTAAACCCACCTCCCACCATCCACACGCCGCCATCTTAAACCCACCTCCCACCATCCACACGCCGCCATCTTAAACCCACCTCCCACCATCCACACGCCGCCATCTTAAACCCACCTCCCACCATCCACACGCCGCCATCTTAAACCCACCTCCCACCATCCACACGCCGCCATCTTAAACCCACCTCCCACCATCCACACGCCGCCATCTTAAACCCACCTCCCACCATCCACACGCCGCCATCTTAAACCCACCTCCCACCATCCACACGCCGCCATCTTAAACCCACCTCCCACCATCCACACGCCGCCATCTTAAACCCACCTCCCACCATCCACCATACACCACACGCATGCGCACACGCCCCCAATACGCCCCAAAAACAGGTCGCTGTGACGTCAAAACAGGTTCTGCGCATGCGCAGTGAGGCGCTGTTACCTCGATTGACTCTTTGTATACTACTTACAGTTTGTTAGCCTAAATTACCAATTAGCGTGTGGGATAAAATAGCGTGGGTTGGGAGCTTAAATTCCTCCTGCACAAAAAAACTATTCAACAGAATGAAATGAAATTTTATATGAGATCACAAACCACTATTGTCTTTATTCTGTGCTATCTAATTTTTGCTTTGATGGCAAACTTGGCAAATAAATGAAGCAGACGACATCTGTATTTACAGTATGAAAAGGCTATCGACCGCTTCAACTGCATGAATTTCCATGAAGCAATTCAAATATTTGATAGATATAGTATTTTCCAATGAGTTCATTTTCGGACTATTTGTCAGAATTTACAAAAATCATGTTCCTTACTATAAACATTTGTTGTCGAGCAATTTCTGACTGCACTGAACCGCACGCCACGACAAGGGAGCACTTATTCTTCTCCTTCACAATTCGGTTCACTGAGAAATGTTGCGCAGGAAATCAATGCTAGCAGTAGATAATGACTGCTCCACAAACTTTATGACGGTGGATTTTTTTCTTGGTGGATGAATCGTTGTCTGAAATAATGGGAATTACTATTTAGAATATAAGGTTTTATTGGTGTGAGGATATTGATAAGAGCCAAACTTTATTTATACAGCAAAATTATCACCAGTAATGGACTAAATCTTGTCAAAATAATGAAATTCAAACAATTAATACCCACGCTATAATTGATTACACACCTGGGCAAAAATCCGGAGTAACCCCTATACACTTCTGGACATCCAAACCTGAAAAGTTCGATTGGAAACAATGACAAAATGATACAGAAATAATCCTAACAGGTTCTTCTTTATTCCATGAAAGTCTTTGGTCCAGGGATGATTTAGTTTTTAACGATGCTTAAAAAATGCAGTAAAATTGGTCGCTAATTGGTCACACTAGGCGTCCCAAGTAAACCTTGCTGCTCCAAAACAACCACTGATGCAAATTATGCATAACATTGACAGCCCTTCTCAGATGTTTACATCAGAAAACGCAGCCACCAATGACATGCATCTGTGCATGGAAGTTTGTTTTGGGGCAGCAAGGTTGACTTGGGCCTCATTTAGGACCCAAGTCAACCTTGCCGCCCTAAACAAAGATCCGGTAATGTTATGGTAGTAGGAATATCATGATACCAGCTTCTTCACATATTTACATCACAAAAGGTTGTGACGTATTCTGATAATAGGACAACTGTTGACTATCACTCTTGAGATAGGGTAGACGGGTACCCAAGTGCCAGTACTCCAATGGTTGAGCGGGAGCCCCGTTCATAAAATAAAATGGGATTGTTGAGCGTGTGACCATATATATTGATGTTGAGTACTGTTATTGTCGTAATATTTGTGGCACATGGATGGGTATCAACGAATGTACCGTGAACGTGAGGGGTGTACTATTCGTCGTCATATCTGCGGCATCTCGGCAAGTCGGCATATCTCCAAAACACTAGCATGAATTAGGTTCCATAACCTGCTTACTTCCTCTTCCACCGTGATGTTTTCATTTTGCTGTAAAGCAATCTCAAAATAATATTTGTAAATATTCGTGTTGTCAGGTGGATGGCGGGAATCACGTGATATTGAAAATATGGGGAGGGACGAATGGCCTTGGAAAATAAGGGAGATCGTAAATAAAGATGTGCATATGATGTGACCAATACCGACCCCGTCGACGGCACCATCTGCAGTGTCGGCAAGTCGGCGTGTTGGCAAAATTTAGGACAAAAATGAATAAGGGAGGTAAGCTGGTATCGAAGTCTTGCAAACAAGGGGAGGTAGACAGAGTATACCATTTCGTCTTCACTTGGGGTTTATTTGTAAATAAGGATGTATTTGTGATGTGCCTGATAGCGATCCGGTCGTCGTGTAGATTGTCGGCAAGTCGGCTTGTTGGCAGAATTTGAAGAAATATTAATAAGGGCTGTAAGCTGTGGTTATTCTAAACTGAGTTACTGCCCCTGTTATCGAAGTATAGGAAACAGGTGAAGATTGACAGTGTATGCCATTGCGTCCTTTTTCGAGTTTGTTTGTAAATAAGGATGTATGTGGGCAAGTCAGCATGTTGGCAAGATTTGTAGTCAGTATAAATAAGGGAGGCAATCACTGGTTATTGTAGTCTGGATACAGTCCCTGCCATCGAAGTATATGTAATGTCACTGATGTCACCCTGTTATGTTGGCATCGCTCTTTTAAGTGTCGCCTTGTAGGCAAGTCGGCATGTCTCCAAAACACTAGCGTGAATTAGTTTCCATAACCTGCGTACTTCCCCTTCCACCGTGATGTTTTCATTTTCCTGCGAAGCAGTGCCAGAATATTATATGTATATATTCGTGTTGACGTCAGGTGGATGGCAGGAATCACGTGACATTGAAAAAGAAGAAGATCGTAAATAAGGATGTGCATGGGAGGTGACCTATACCGACTCCGTCGACGGCACCATTTGCAGTGTCGGCAAGTCGGCGTGTTGGCAAAATATGAGAGAAATATGAATAAGGGAGGTAAGCTGGTATGGAAGTATTGCAAACAAGGGGAGGTAGCCAGTGTATGCGATCTCGTCTCCATTTTGGGGTTATTTGTAAATAAGGATGTATATGTGAGGTACCTGATACCGATCCTGTCGTCGTGTAGATTGTCGGCAAGTCGGCTTGTTGGCAAAATTGGAAGAAATATAAATAAGGGATGTAACCCGTGGTTAATCTAGCCTGAGTTACTGCCCCTGCTATGAAAGAAAAGGAAGCAAGGGGAGGTCGGCAGTGTAAACGATTTCATCCTTTTCGGGTTTGTTTGTAAATGAGGATGTAGGGCCTATATGTGAGGTGCCTGACACCTACCCGTCGACGTCGCCTTGTAGGGTGTCGGCAAGTCGGCGTGTTGGCAATATTTGGAAGAAATATAAATAAGGGGGGCAACCACTGGTTATTGTAGTCTGGGTTACAAATAATCTGTAGACCCTGCTATTGAAAAGAAGGGGAGGTAGCCAGTGTAGACGATTTCGTCTCCTCGGCGTATATGTAATGTCACTAATGTCACCCTGTTGTGCTGGCATCGCTCTTTGGAGTGTCGGCAGTAGTATATAAAGGGCAAATTGGCGCGTATTTAGGGAGAGATAACTCTGTTTGAACAATTTTTCGCGAAGGATGCGGAGCTCAACGTGACGATCACGTGATCGAGACGTCAAGGTCACATCCGGGTCAAAGGTCATGTGAAGGTCAAAGGTGACATCCGGGTTAAAAGGTCAAAGGTCACTTCCGTTCACGTGACGGCTCCGCAATAAGGCTGAGACCCCAGTGACTCCCAATGTCAATCTCCAGAAACATGGTCCCCGACAATATTGCCATCTATTTGCCCATGGGCAAATTGGCGCGTTTTTAGGGGGAGATAACTCTGTTTGAACAATTTTTCGCGGACGATACGGAGCTCAACGTGAAGATCACGTGATGGGAAGGTCAAGGTCACATCCGGGTCAAAGGTGCTGTGAAGGTCAAAGGTCACATCCGGGTCAAAAAGTCAAAGGTCACTTCCGGTCACGTGACGGCCCAACAATAAAGCTGAGACCCCAGTCACTCCCAATGTGAATCTCCCGAAACATGGTCCTCGACGATATTGCCATCTATTTGCCCATGTTAAATGGCCAGTGGGGAACCCTCAGTGTCTCCATACAGAGATAAACCGTATTGGCACGAAAACAAATACTTGAAACCATGGGAATGAAGACTTATAGTAATAAACATAATCTATATGTGTTCCACTATGTTATTATGACGACTTTAGGCATGCGCAGATTGGGGTGTAATAAGTAAAGTGGTTATTTTATTATGACGACTCTAGCATTCGTGCGACCCCAAGGTCGAGCGTTTATTGTCCAGTTCGCACAAACAAACATGGCGAATTTCAACATGGCGACCGCACAACGTTCGTCCTACGTATGCTGACCGGCAAGGAAGACAACTCTGATGGGGCGAACCCTCTGTAGGCGCAAATCCCCGATGTTCTCCCCAGAGACGTTTTGGGGCCGAGACGGGCCCCTATTGGTCCGATGGGGTCGACTGAGGTATCAATATAAAACATACGTGTTGAAGCATCCGACAGATGGTGTGGGGCGTGGAATCGACGTCATTCTGTGCATGCGCAGTAGACAAAGGGTATAGAAATAGACGTTTTGGGATCTAGGTGGGTCACGGGTGATCCAATTGGATCGAGTGAGGTATCAATGTCAAGCACACGTCAGGTAGCATCCGCCGGGATGGATGTGACGTGGAACCGACGTAATTCTGCGCATGTGCAGTAGACAAAGTGTATGGAAATAGACGTTTTGAGATCTAGGTGGTTCACTAGTGGTCCGATTGGATCGAGTGAGGTATCAATGTAAAGCACTCGTGAGGGATCATCCGCCGGGAGGGGTGTATTCGTGCGACCCCAAGGTCGAGCGTTTATTGTCCAGTTCGCACAAACAAACATTGCGAATTTCAACATGGCGACCGCACAACGTTCGTCCTACGTATGCTGACCGGCAAGGAAGACAACTCTGATGGGGCGAATCCTCTGTAGGCGCAAATCCCTGGTGTTCTCCCCAGAGACGTTTTGGGACCGCGAGGGGCCCCTATTGGTCCGATGGGGTCGAGTGATGTATCAATATAAAACATACGTGTTGAAGCATCCGACAGATGGGGTGTGGCGTGGAATCGCCGTCATTCTGTGCATGCGCAGTAGACAAAGGGTATAGAAATAGACGTTTTGGGGTCTAGGTGGGTCACGGGTGATCCGATTGGATCGAGTGAGGTATCAATGTCAAGCACACGTCAGGTAGCATCCGCCGGGAGGGGTGTAACGTGGAACCGACGTCATCCTGCGCATGCGCAGTAGACACAGTGTATGGAATATCCGTTTTGAGGTCTAGGTGGGTCACTGGTGGTCCGATTGAATCGAGTGAGATATCAATGTAAAGCACACGTGAGGAAGCATCCGGCGGGATGGGTGTGACGTGGAACCGATGTCATTCTGCGCATGCTCAGTAGACACAGTGTATGGAAATACACGTTTTGCGGTCTAGGTGGGTCACTAGTGGTCAGATTGGATCGAATGAGGTATCAATGTAAAGCATACGTGGGGAAGCATCCGCCGAGATGGGTGTGACGTGGAACCGAACTCATTCTGCGCATGCGCAGTAGACAAAGGGGATGGAAATAGACGTTTTGGGGTCAGGTGAGTCACTATTGGTCCGATTGGGCCGTACGATGTGTCAATGTGTAGCATTCGTGAAGGAGCATCCGTCGGGATGGGTGTGACGTAGAAATGACGTCATTGTGCGCATGGGCAGTAGACAAAGGGTATGGAATAAACGTTTTGGGGTCTAGGTGAGCCACTACTGGCCCGATTGGGTTGAGCGAGGTGTCAATGTGTAGCATTCGTGAAGGTGCATCCGACGGGATGGGTGTGAGGTTGAACTGACGTCATTGTGCGCATGCGCAGTAGACAAATTGTATGGAAATACACGTTTTGGGGTCGAGATGGGCCAAGCTTAGCTTCTGATTGGACAAGAGCAGCCGAGAATACATCTAAGGGGCAAGAACGAATATGACAGAACCAAATGGCGGCCTCTGATTGGACAAGAATCTTCTCGAATTGAAAACATACCCAACGCGACTCCCCAGCGTTGGTATGATGTAACATTGGGGAGAATAAACTATATGAAAACTTGTTGTTGTTGTTGTTGTTGTTGTTGTTCTCTCATCTGTCATCCTTGTTGTTGTTGTTTTTCTCTCATCTGTGTATATCATGGCGTCAAGGTGCACGAGTGGTTCAACTTGATACTTCACTCGACCCAATCAGGCCAATATTGGTCCATGTCAGCCCCAAAATGTCTATTTCCATACCCTTTTCCAACAATTCCCTGTCTGCGCATGCGCAGAATGACGATATTCCTACCCCACATCCACCCAGTCGGATGCTCCCTCACGTATGCTTCCCATCGATACCTTACCCGACCCAACCAGACCATTAAGGGCCCATGTCGACCCCAAAACGTCTATTTCCATAGCCTTTGTCTACTGCACATGCGCACAATGACGTCAGTTCCACGTCAAGCCCATCCCGTCGGACGCTCCTTCACGAATGCTACACATTGAAACCTCGCGCAGCCCAATCGGGCCAATGGTGGGTAAACTAGATCCCAAAACGTCTATTTCCATACACTTCTACTGCGCATGCGCACAATGAAGTCAGTTATACGTCACGCCTATCCCGTCGGATGCTCCTTCACGAATGCTACACATTGACACCTCGCACGGCCAAATCGGACCAATAGTGGCTCCCCTAGACCCCAAAACGTCTATTTCCATACACTTTGTCTACTGCGCATGCGCAGAATGACGTCGATTCCACGTCACACCCATCTCGGCGGATGCTCCCCACATATGCTTTACATTGATACCTCACTCGATCCAATCGGACCAATATTGACCCACCTAGACCCCAAAACGTCTATTTCCATACCCTTTGTCTACTGCGCATGCGCAGAATGACGTCGGTTCCACGTCACATCCATTCCGGCGGATGCTCTCTCACGTATGCGTTACATTGATACCTCACTCGATCCAATCGGACCACTAGTGACCCACCTAGACCCCAAAACGTCTATTTCCATACACTTTGTCTACTGCTCATGCGCAGAATGAAGTCGGTTCCACGTTACACCCCTCCCGACGGATACTCCCTCACGAGTGCTTTACATTGATACCTCACTCGATCCAATCGGACCACTGGTGACCCACCTAGACCCCAAAACGTCTATTTCCATACACTTTGTCTACTGCGCATGCGCAGAATGGAGTCGGTTCCACGTCACACTCATCCCGGCTGATGTTCCCTCACGTATGCTTTACATTGATACCTCGCTCGTTCAAATCGGATCACTAGTGGCCCACCTAGAGCCCAAAACGTGTATTTGCATACCCTTTATCTACTGCGCATGCGCAGAATGGCGTCGCTTCAACGTCACACCCCTTCCGTCGGATGCTCCTTCACGTATGCCTTACATTGATACCTCACTCGACCCATCGGAACAATAGGGGCCCCTCTCGGCCCCAAAACGTCTCACGGAAGATCACCGGGAATTTGCGCCTACAGAGGGTTCGCCCCGTCAGAGTTGTCTTCCTTGCCGGTCATCATACATATGAGGAACGTTGTGCGGCCGCCATGTTGAAATTCGCCATGTTTTTTTGTGCAAACTGAACAATAAACGCTCGACCCTGGGGTCGTCATAATAAAATAATGACTTTACTTACTACACTCCAATCTGCGCATGCCTAAAGTCGTCATAATAACATAGTAGAACACATATAGATTATGTTTATTACTATAAATCTTACTTCCCATGGTTTCAAGTATTTTTGTTTCGTGCCTATATGGTTTCTCGCTGTATGGAGACACTGAGGGTTCCCCACTAGCCATTTAACATGGGCAAATAGATGGCAATATTGTCGGGGACCATGTTTCGGGAGATTGACATTGGAAGTCACTGGGGTCTCAGCCTTATTGCTGGGCCGTCACGTGACGGGAAGTGACCTTTGACCTTTTGACCCGGATGTCACCTTGATCTCTCGATCACGTGATTGTCACGTTGAGCTCCGCGAAAAATTGTTCAAACAGAGTTATCTCCTCCTAAATGCGCGTCAATTTGCCCTTTATATACTACTGTCGGCAAGTCGGCTTGTAGGCGAATGGGAGAGAAACGTAAATAAGGGGGAAAAATATAGCTTCCTGCTTGGTGTGCATTTTTTAGCATACACACTGTTCAATGGACTGACCCATGGTCCATTTGATAACCTTGAAATCATAATGAATAGCCCTGGTTTTGAAGGTGATTCATGAAAAAATCATATAAAAAGTATTTATCTTTTTCTTTGATTCTAGCAGTTTTGAAGATAATCACAATTTTTATCAAAATTTATCAAATTGGATGAATGTTGCTGGACATGGCAGGAGGGGAGACAAGCCTGTTTAACGGTTGGAAATGCACAACGGTAAACTGAGAATGGGGAGCGGTGTTAGGATCGGTTTATTGTGTGATGCCAGTATTTTCTTTCATCCACACGAACTCATGAATTGGCTGCCAAAATAGGACAATAATAACAGTAGTGTGCCAACAGCGTGTGCAGCCGACCTGCCGATGGGAGATATAGGCTGTTTCTCATAGGCAGACTGTCGACATAGTCATACGAAGACATCCATGTATCGTGTGGTTGATATGTGGTGGACAATCATGCATCATGCATAGTCATTACGGTAGACCTAATCACTCAGTTGAATACATTCGCCAAACAGTGTTTGTAAACAAACGATACTTCCGGAGCGGCAAGGTTGACTTGGGCCTCATTTAGGACGCTACAGGTGTTTAGGTTACCTTTATCCAAGAGATTTCCCGAAACAGTCAACGATAGGTGAGAAAATAATTGTTTTGCAGAACTATGACCCTCGACACAGAAAACTTGCATTTGCCGCCGTACTGTTTGTGGCGCGTCGTAAAATGACATGCCATTTCCGGAAATTTTCCAGCTAAAAACGAAATCTCGGACTGTAAAGATATTATCAGCCGAAAATTTGAATTGTGCTGATTATATTTATGCAAACTTTATTAAATTTGGCATTAAATGTTAATGTGACAAGACTTTACACTAGGTGCAATGTGAAGGATTACTTTGTGAAATGGCTCAACAGTGGATGAGGATTACTAGGGTGTTGGGGGCAGGAACAATTATTAAAGAAAGTGGGTTGGAGAGAAATTCGATGGGTGATATAGTAAATGCTGAGTGAATGAGGGAGGATGAGTGGCTATTGGGAGATTTAATTATGAGTGTCCATGGTGATAATTAATCAAAGTTGCCACTAAGAATCGGTCCGAGAAGAGAGAATGAGGGGGCTTGACAGATGGAAATATTATGTGATACTTCTGTAGTTATGGGAATTAAGAGAGGGTATATTGTGTAATAGGAATGTGGGGATTAAACAGTGTCTATGTGACACTGTTAAGAGGGATCATGTGTAGGGCGGGTTGGGGGAAACGGGTTGCACATCGCGGTGCGATGGAGTGCCCAAGTACATCCATCCATCCATCCAAATAGCGCCATAAAACTGCGACTATGGAAATATATGGGATCACTGGAATTTACGAAAAGGATATGTCGGCCATTGAAAAATTAGATAGTTTCTGCTGCAATCTCAAACAGGGTTATCTCCCCTTCTGCCAGTCGATCGACTGACAGAAGGGAAGATAGGAGGTTGCTTCTGTTGGCATTTTGCCAGCTCGTTCTACCATGGTTTTTGGTTATTAAGGATGTCCGCTGGTGATTTTTGACTTTGGCAGCCATTTTGCCTGTTTTTCTATTGGGTTATCTCCCTTCCCTAGGTTAAGAGATGGGGATTTCCTTTAAAAGCCTCCTAGCCGAGAATTTTGCACATCAACATCCATCCAATTTGCTAAATTTTGATAGACATTGTGATTATCTGCAAACAGTTAGAATATTAAAAAAAGTTAAATACTATTTATATGAATTTTTCATGAATATGCTACAAAACTAGGGCTATTCCCTATGCTTTCTGGGTTATCAAATTGAGCATGGGTCAGTCCACTTAACGTTGCCTACAGCTAAAAAATGCACACCAACCTATATTTTTTTCTTTGTTTTTCCTCATATTACACAATTATGAATGCAACAACACACATTATTCAGAAAGTTAATTACTTTGATTTACCACCAGCGAACATCCTTAAGCCAATCAAAGTTGACCACTACGTATGCGTGTCCCATAGTTACCAAAGGGTATACGTAAGACTGAAAAACAGTAGCGGTATGAAAGCTCAAAGCACTGTGTGTAACAACGTACCGTACTTCAAATTAGTGTGCTGTACGTAGGCAGCGGGGAAGTTAGTGAGCAGACGACAGGTTCGGCGCCGAATGATATTTTCTTCTCAAACAGCATCATAGCTGTAATAAAGTCGCTTCCTTACGATAATCCGACAATTGGAGAATAGCCTTCATTAAAATCTGAAAAAATTTCGATTTGCTCACCGAGAATATTGTAAACAACGCAAAACCATGAAAAGAAATGTATACAATCCATCTATGTTTCAATGGGAGGTAACTGGTGACACACATACTAGTTCAAAATGCATTTCATTTGTAAGTCCAAGAGTGTTTGGCAGATGATTATCTAAAAACTTTCGGAAATATGCCCTAGTTTGCGTTTGGTGTACGGATATTACCTGGTAAGTATAAACCCCTGTACGGATCGTAGGGAGTAGGCTGTACGGAACTTTTATACAGGTTTTTTCGTTAATAACAACTTGTGAAGACTGTATTCAGTTGAAATTCTTATTACACAATATACATCCGTATATATTTTTTGTGTGATGTTAGATTGTTGCTAAGCATGTCTTATTGATGTAAAGAAGATATAGTAATTGTGAAGAACAATGTTGCAAAATTGTCTATGGAAGAAAGTGGGCAGGATGATGCAGAAATACCATCCGGTGGCATCATTGGGCAAAAAAAAAGTCTCTATTCTGAGATTTCAGTCATCTTAAATCCCCCAAATTTGGAATCGATCGGTTGAATTGTTCTCGAGATATCATATTCCAAACATGATTGGGATTGATGAAGGTGGCCATCTTGGATCACATAGTTTGATGAGAAACAATCCCAGTCATCTTCTCATCAATGTGAAGCCACCTACCAAGTTTGACGTTTATCGGGCTAATTGTTCTCAAGATATCGCGTTCACAACATGCATGGGTAATACACCGTATAGGTGTGTGACCTCCAAGGTGGATGACGGTGACCAACTTGGATGACGCAGATCTTGGCTCACGTAGTTTGGTGAAAAACAATCCCAGCCTTATTCTCACTCAGGTTTGAAGTTGATCAGTTGATTTGTTCTCGCGATAGCTTTGTTCACTTTAGCTTGCTATATGGGTGTGTGACATCCAAGATGGCTGAAGGTGACCATCTTGGATGACACAGTTTGGTGGGAAAACAATCCCAGCCATCATCTCAACGAGGTGAAGCCAACACAAGTTTGAAGTTGATCAGTTGATTTATTCAACATGGATATGTGCTATATGGGTGTGTGCCATCCAAGATGGCTGACCATCTTGGATGACGCAGTTTGGTGGGAAAACAATCCCAGCCATCATCTCAACGAGGTGAAGCCAACCCAATATTGAAGTTAATCAGTTGATTTGTGCTCGAGATATCGCGTTCGCAACAAGCATTGGTACTATATGGGTGTGTGACATCCAAGATGGCTGACGATGGCCATTTTGGATGACGCAGTTTGGTGAAAAACAATCACAGCCATCATCTCAACGATGTGAAGCCACCCCCAATTTTGAAGTTGATTTGTTCTCGAGATATCCCGTTCACAACAAACATTGGTGCTGTATGGGTGTGTGACATACAAAGTGGCTGACGGTGGCCATTTTAAATGGCGCAATTTGGTGAAAAACAATTCCAGCCATCATTTCAACGATGTGGAGTCACCTCCCAAGTATGTTGTTCTCGAGATATCGCGTTCACAATAAGCATAGGTGCTATATGGATGTGTGACATCTAACATGGCCGATGACGCAGTTTGGTGAAAAACAATCCCAGCCATCGTCTCAACGGTGTGAAGCCTCCCCCTCCCCACAAGTTTGAAGTTGATCAGTTGATTTGCTTTCGAGATATCGCGATCACAACATGCATAGATGCTATTTGGGTGTGTGAAATCCAAAATGGTTGACAGTGGTCATATTGGATGACGCAGTTTGAAAAAAAAACAATCCCAGCCGTGTTCTTAATGAACATCAATGTTCTCAGTTAACCCCTAGATCGGTTAAATACGTAGGAAAGTATTGTTGGGAAATAATCTGTACTCTCAATTTCTCTTCCGGTATCAAAATGGACGCCTCCTTCAATATGGAACCAGAGATTACCAGTGGTCACATATTCATAGATGACGAGCTAGTATCCGACATGGGGAGCTGTTCACTGCAGGTTTCAGATGACTTATTTTCATATGCCCAACTTCGATTGAAGGTGTTACCTTCATCACAACATTCAAATGAATTGGTATATGTGGAGTTTTCATCAGCGACAATACATTCTGTCGTGTTTATGTCGGGCATATAGTGACAACGTGTCCTGGTTCATGTCTCTCGTGGATGTTGGATTAATTTGGTAGTCTCCTGTCTTCGAATTCTCCTTCTGAAGATTATCTTCACTATTGAAGTTATCGACTTTCGCCGGAGTTTACGATGTGTATCGTTTCATTGTTTCTATTGCCAGATATTGTTCTTCTTTGTTTGGGAACATATCAGGGGGATGATCTTAAATTGTTTAATTTGCGTCGATTCTCATTAATGTGATTTCTTTCGGGTGGCGTGTGTGTATACAATGTTTGTTTCGGGTAGCGCGTGTGTATATAATGTTCAATCTGTATTTGAAAATCAGCCTTCATATTCGGGTCTGTAAATTAAACAAACTTTCAATTACCTTAACATAAATCTTCGCAAATCTGTATCTGACACACTGATTATCAACAGAAGCCTTGATGAACATACTCCCTACGATCCGTACAGCGTAGAACTAAGGTCCGTACACCATGAGGAATGCACTTGACACATTTATCTTCTTTGTACTTCGTCTATACGGAAAACTCCTTTTGTGAATAAAGATCATCCATTATTTGTTCAAAATTTGCGGGAAATGAGCAGATGAATTGTTTTTAAACCTACATTCGTAGGCTTTTCTCCATAAGCAAAGGAAAACTTCAAAGGACCTCGATGAGCAAGCCAATATAATTATTGTTTCACACAATTTAAAGTGGCTTATTTATAGATATCATAGTCACATTTTACCTCTCCTTTCAGCCTACCTTGTAGATATATTTGCATAACTACGAAACAAGCCACCAGAAAGAGCACTACTGCCGACCCCCTGTTTTCGCTGCTCCCTAACTTCCAAACTGCTGCCGTACAGCACACTATTTCCGCAGTACGTTGTCACACCGTGCAGAGGTGATCCAGCCGTGGGCGAGAGAAGATGATGCAAGAAGTCTTCCCTGACAAGCCAATAGCATACAGACAAGATAGAAGATAACAGTCAAGTTTTACCCTTACATTATCATTCCAATGAGCATCCAGTTATCAATGAGTGTTCATTTCAGTGAAACTCGCAGTTATCATCCAGTTATCATTGAACTATCATCCAGTTATCATCTGGTTATCATTTCAATGAGCATCGAGTTATCTTTGAATTATCACTCCAATGGAACTGCCAGGTATCATCCAGTTATCATCAGGTTATCATATCAATAAGCATCACTTATCATTGAATTATCATTTCAGTTAAACTGTCAGTTATTATTGAACTATCATTCAGTGATCATCCAGTTATCATTTCAATGAACATCCAGTTATCATTGAATTATCATTACTGTGAAACTGTGAGTTATCATACAGTTATCATTGGAGTATCATCCAGTAATCTTCTACATGTAGTTATCATCAGGTTATCATTGAATTATCATCAAGATGAAGCTGTCAGTTATCATCCAGCTATCATTGAACTACCATTCAGTGATCATCCAGTTATCATTGAATTATCATTACTGTGAAACTGTGAGTTATCATACAGTTATCATTGAACTATCATCCAGTAATCTTCTACATGTAGTTATCATCAGGTTATCATTTCAATGAACATCCAGTTATCATTGAATTATCATCAAGATGAAGCTGTCAGTTATCGTCCAGCTATCATTGAACTATCATTCAGTGATCATCCAGTTATCATCTGGTTATCATTTCAATGAACATCCAGTTATCATTGAATTATCATTAAGGTGAAACTGTCACTTATCATGAAGTTATCGTTAAACTATCATTCACTAATGTTCCAGTTATCATCTGGTTACCATTTCAATGATTATCTAATTATCATTGAATTATCATTCCAGTGAAACTCCCAGTTATCATCTAGTCATCATTGAACTATTGTAGCCGTTTTTAAGGGCTAGGTCCCCCTATCGGTAAACTCTGTATAGCACCTATAAGCATGGTGGTATAATCGCAAAGCTATATAAAAGATGATATTTCTGCATTTCTGCGTATATTGTTAGAATCATATCTTGCTCAGAACCGATGTTAGCCGTTGTAATTGTATACACTTGTGTGTTCGAGAGAGTACAGAAATTAATCTGTGTATCTGAGTCATGAACTCATGGAAAGACCAATGTTTCTCTGGTCAGCATTCTCTGGTCAGCGTTATTCTTAGTTCCAGATCGTTTTAAGGAATTGATATTATGAGCTGTATCCATCTTAGATGTAAAGGAAAATGATCTGTCCATTTGAGGTCAGGAACAGTGTCAGACTTTCATTTGACCAGTATAAATTTGTGTAGGGGGTGTGTGCCTATCAAATTTTGCTGGCCCTGGTAAATGTGAATGGATTGTGTACGAAGTTGTATGAAGTTGTAATTGGTCTGATTTAATTATTCATATCAGTATTTTCAGTCAAGTTAAACGTCAGTACTCGAGAAATGTATCAAACTTCAATATCTTGGTCTCATGAGACATTCGGCATTCTTTTCTCAATAGTCATATAGCATCTGGACTTGATATTTTAACGTAGAAGACTTATACGGCCATGTCTTCAAGAAGTTTGATATTCATTTTCTTGAACTGAGGGTGTGACCTATACTGCCAGCAAATGTATTGTTTGTGAGATTACTGTACCATTGTGGTTGGATAAAAATCAATATCGACTTCATCATCTGATTTTCCTGCTTTTGATTATTGTAGAGTCACACTAGAACGAGCCTGTGAACTGTCGTTTATTGTGTTTGAGCCGGTCCAAGATCATGAATTACAGACAATATCTAACATTCAAATTATAGGGTACCGTTTTTTTAGAAGGAACAATTGCAGGCCATGCTAAGGAAATAACTTTAAATTAGTGCGGATTTCTGTAGCTAGCCCATGCTCCTAGATTATGGTAAAGGGCACA